>LUCM01008343.1:0-35832 GCA_008360955.1 Fasciolopsis buskii
CGATAGTCACTAAGGGGTTAGCTTCGATAATGCTGCGCCGTTTGACACCGATTGGCGAGAGTAATATCCGCTAACAACAAGACGGATTTCGGCCAGGAAGAGGTTGCATCGACCAAATATTCATTCTTCGACAGATACTCAAAACGCGCCACACGCACCGCCGCCCTACGATTTTATTCTTTCTGGACTTGAAAGGTGCTTTCGACTCCGTAGATCGACCAGCACTATTCAGTGCTCTCCACCGGAAGGACATGCCAACGAAGTTCGTGAACCTGTTGCGAGCATTGTACTGGCATACCTACGGTCGCGTGAGTGCATACGGTGAACTGTCACGTTCATTCGAAACGACTAGTGGCGTTCGACAAGGGTGTCCCATCTCTCCATTCCTTATCCTTTTTCACCTGTGTAGTTTCACCCCCTGTTCCCCCTGGATATTCACTCTTTTTATGGAAACGTGTACTTCTCTGGAAATGGCAACGGTCAGTTAGGGTTGCCTTGTTGTTTCCTGCTGAACGGTGATAATGATGATGAATACCCGTTGTCTCCAACCGTCGCATGAGAGTATCTCGCGAGCCCTAACCCGGTAGTCTAACTGCACTAGCATGAGATACTTCATTGGTTAAACGTTCTATAGATTTTCCGCATGCCATCGTCTGGCCACCTAGGATCACCTTCGAACCATTTCCTGCCTCGAACAACAGCTCACAGCAACAGTCGTTCCTTGAGCATGCGCGATGCATACCCAATGACCTTGACCTACCCTGATTCATTGCCCCTTTTAAAGACTGGATCCCATGTCTAACTTATGAGTTACTCAGAAAACTCTCCCACCATAGTCTACTCATAGTACGAGAACAACAGTATTCAAATACCAAAAGTCTCCACATATATTCTGCTCTCAACGACCATGTTTCACACTCACCTAGGAGTACCAAACTCACTGCTTCTGAGAACAATCGACCCTTGATCGACAACTTTATGTCACGTGGACACCACGGATACCCCAGATTAATAAATGTCAGTCGACTCTTCTGTATTCGAGAAGACACTTCCGATATACGACCACCACCTAAGATGCAACTGCCCAAGTAACTAAGTCTTTCTACCTCACTTAGTTGTTTCCCTGCAAGAGCAAGGTTCAGCTTCGAATCAACAGTCCCGCAACAGCATTTTGCACTTCGAAAGTGCAAAATTTATCCCAAACATGCCTACACTATCGTTCCGACGATCAAAAAAACTTGCAGCTCATTTGAATCTCCACTCGACATATTCCAAGTCAGATAGATTTTTTGTCTGGGCAAGTATCGATGTCACCCTTCTCGCATGGGAGTAGGGCTATTTCCGTAACCGTACCAAAGACGAAATCTGAAAGAAAAGTTGAAATGGCGCAACGCTGACAAACACCACTTTAAGTTGTAAACTCGAGTAAAATATCGCCGTAAGCACAAACTCGGTTTCGGCTGTTCGCATACTGAAATTGGATGAGTATGTTAATCTCCCAGGGATGATTGAATATTTGGCTCGAGATAAGCTTGTTCCATCATAGAGGAGCACAAGGAGTCACATCACATCAAGTTGGGGTCTTACTGTGGCAGGATGAACTAGTCACCCAGTAACCCTGATGATTGAACATTACATATTCCGTTCGTAAGACAGAGTGCGTTAAAAAGTTGGAGTTAAAAGGAGAAAGTTTGTAAGCATCAAATATTGATGGTTTATTTTAGATGTTTCTATATAGTTCCTTAGATGACAAGGAAGAGGCTTTGGCGAATTTCCCATGGCAGTGGTTTTAGTTTGTGAATTTACATCGGAATTTCGGCGATTGTGATCAGGGTCATGTTCGGTTTCTGCGCCTTCAGAGGGAAACAGCAAGAGAACCGGGATCCCGTTCAAGAGAAAAGCTAATCCTGTGCAGATGGGCTGCTGTTAAAAGGAACAAAATCGTGACAAGTGGGGATGAGACATAATGGCAGTAAGTATATCCTTGAGTTTAAGGTGACGAGGGTGGGTGATTTCCGTTGAAAATAGGTTGGTATACTAATAAAGCTAGGGGATTCATGGGGGAAGGTGACTTATAGCTAGCGAGGACTTCATAAATGATACTATTAAGATCATCGGAGATGCCTCCAGCTGGTTTAAATTTGGAACTTGTAGACCGAACCAAGTAGCGACATGTGAAATCTGACGGTCGATGTGTTTGTCTAGCGAAAGCAAGTAACCGAACATTTACCAGGGATTCTGGTTGAGGATTGAGATGCGGAGAATCTCTCTAATCATAGAATCGTCTTTAGAAACTGTAACGTATGAGATTATTCTAGATAGCCTGAAAATACAACATGACACAGTATGGCTCACTAAACAATCCTACCTCGATGATACTGTAGCGAGAAACTAGCTTGTCTCTTTTATCCCCACCAGGTACCCTACTCTCACCTGTGGCCCCAGCAAACTAAATTCTACATCAGCGGCTGCATCCTGGCAAACCGGTTGACAAGCAGGCGGAACGAAGTTGAAAATGACCAAAGTCCAAAAACCTCAATGAGAGATGGATTTCAATATGCGAAGATAGCTACCCCGTATTAGGTGGGCGAGATCTACTCTACTATCCAAAGGTTGTAGGCGAAGTCTGTCCCACTGTCGGAGCTAAATGGGTCCCTCAATTGAATGGCGAACGAGCCCCCAGGGAGGTATCGGTAACCATGCATCAGCAAGCTGTTACCTTGCAGCCCACACTTGACTATGCAAAGACTAGAG
Source organism: Fasciolopsis buskii (assembly GCA_008360955.1). NCBI lineage: Eukaryota > Metazoa > Platyhelminthes > Trematoda > Plagiorchiida > Fasciolidae > Fasciolopsis > Fasciolopsis buskii. Next base: position 2,755 of record LUCM01008343.1, read on the forward strand.
GTGTGCCTTCGAAAAAGAGCCGAGTGATGTCTCTTTTACCAAACACCTGTGGAACTTCTTGATCATGTCTTCTGCCCGTTCTATTATGTGTGCTACAGAGTCTCCAAGAGGCGACGCCTCTTGTGCTCTTCCAATGACTGAGATATCAAAGATGCAAACTGGACTCCTCCATCTCCGAATTTCCTTCTGTGTGGGATGCTAGACCATGACATCAGAAGTCAGGTCATAACTATGCGCCCGTTAAACGGCTACCAAGTGAATATTGTTTGTTTATCCGAAGTCACACCAGGCGGTACCATAGCCGTAACATGAAAGTTCCCGGCGCGGACGGCCATCATTGATTTTATTGCGACGGCACAGAAACTCGGGAATTCTGCTCTACTGTCTTGGTAATTGGTATCAGCAAGAATCGCCGTGGTTAGCTTTAGGAGCCAACTCGTCAACCTTCCCGTTGTTGCTATCCATGCTTTAAATCTCGTCCTTCAGCAGTGTGAAGGACAAATTCTACGACAGCGTGCAAACAGTAGTAAACCCCATCCCCAAAAGGAAAATGCTTATGACAGGGGGTGAAACGTCTGAGTATGCCCGCAAGAATTCGGCCTGGGTCAGCGTGGCATACTCATCAACTTCTCTGATTTTAACCGGCTGTACATAACTAGCATGTGGTTCCAGTACCCTAGAAAACACTTTGTGGCTTGATATTTTAATCATAGTAGAATAGCTCATCAGATTGTCTGCGTGTTAACCCGGTCACGACTCATTCCGTCAGAAGGGGGATGCAGGTCTTATCGCCTTGCGAAGGCGTTGTCTTCGGTCGTCGAATCCGTGAATGTACGTCCAGAGGCGTTTTAACTTTAAACCTCTTAAGTTCCGAGAGAAGACAGGAGATTAAATGATTTTCGACGGACGTGCTCACTTCACTCGACGATACGGGAGATTCGGTTGATTTACTGTGAGGTTATTTAAAAGTCGCTGTATAACAAGGTAGTTATGAAGATTGGGCATCTGAAGATACTATTCGCCTTTCTATCGTGGCTAAAGAGGTCCGCTTGTTTGTCTGTCCGGAATATCAAGATCTCAGACGTGAGACAGCCCGATCCGAAAGAAAACATTTAGAGGTATCCGCAGAAAATAACGGACAAGATGGAAACAACTAGTAATTGGCACTTTGGACACCTCTTACGTCTCCTACGTTCGGCGCCTCACCGACTATTCAACCAGCCACTTAATCGTCCACTAGAGAGACCGGTAGTTATAGTTCCGACTTCGGCCCCTATAGCACTCATTGTGACCTTCCGTCATTAGAGGAGACGACTGATGTGATCTTCCGTTTGAAGTCTGGAAAAGCCTCAGGTGAAAACGGAATCCCGTTGGAAATCTACGAGTTTTTACTTCTGGTAATTTTTTAGCCACTCCATGCCCTATACTGGTTGATTCGTGAGGCCGGAAAGTACCCATTTAATAGGAATCTCGGTTTTACTGCGTTTGACGTACACTCGCCTACCATACTGTGCCCTATTTTGTGTTCCTCCCAAGGAATGGAACAAGCCATGTGGAGGTCAACAGATGACATGGCATCGCAGGATGAGAAAATGTACAGCGAACTTAGGTAGAGTAAGTTTCTCACGTCTTCGTGGTTGGGGTCTGAAAGACCCGTCAACTAGGTGGCTGGAGACACCGAGGGATATGGCAGTGAACCGCGAATAGTGGCGACCGTGTTGTCATTTTCTATCGAATCAGAATGATTGAAAGAGTGTGTTTGCACTGTTAGACTGTTCCGTGTGTTGGCTGCAGCGGCATCTTATCTTTTCCCACCTGTGTAGGTTCACTCCCTGTTCCCCTTGGATATTCACCCTATTTATAGAAACGTGTAACTCTGGGGAAATGGCAGCGATCAGTGAGGGTTGCCTTGTTGTTTCCTGCTGAACGCTGATAATGATGATGATTCCCAGAAGGGCGACATAACAGTATGCAAGCACTACAGAAGCATCGGTTCTTTAGACGTTTTCCCAAAAGCTTTCGCCCATTTTGTGCTGAATCGCTTCTCTGCGTCGAGACACACATTCGACTTAGCCAAGAAGGCTTCCGCCCAAGCAGCAAATGGTTATCCACTGCAGAGTCCTGCAACACCCATACATATTCCAGCGCCTACCTCGTCGAGTTTCGCGCTGCGTTCGATTCAGTAGATCGCGAGGGATTGGAAGGCAATGCTTGTAGACGCGGTGTTACATCCAAACTAGTCCTCCTGATAAAATTATACCGTGCTGGAACCAAAGCACACATTCGTGTGGTAAAGAGTCTTGTCCATTCTAATTTAAGTCTGGAGTTTAACAAAGGTTTATCTTCGGTGTTATTCAACTGTGCTGTCGATTGGGTTATGCAGCGCTCATGAAAGTGGCTTGTTCTCGTCGAAGTTAAGTAAACAAGAATAAGCGGAGCCTTAAGATGATGCAATAGAATCAAAGGGCAGAGCATCGTGTCCTCATAATCTTGGGCGCAGTTGAGATGAACGACCTACAAGCCGGTTGGTAATGTTTCATGGTTTGCACACCTTGTCTTCAGCGGCACAGTTTGTTTCAGAATTGCGAGCATGACAATAAAAATAACAAGAATTAGGTGTAATGATTTTGGTTCTCGATTGTGACAGATTCAGTGTGATGAGCTTCACCGGTTTGTAATAATTTAGAATAGGATACTGCCGGTTTGATTGCCCTTGGCTAGTTTTTACGTCCAATTTATTTTTCTCTAATAGTTGGGGATAATATGATTAAGCTTTAACCCTCGTTAGTATTATGTGTCTTGCGAAGGCACTATTCCTCGGTTGCTTTCCAAGCCTGTCATAATTTTGGCAGTGAGCATCGTGCTTTTAGATAGATGGAGCCATGTAATTAGTTAGCGTTGTGGATTTGTCAGTAAGTTATCGAATGTCTTTTTCTGGCAAATTCAATAGTCGTCTGTATCTGACAAATGATATTCTATATCAGAGTGTGTTAAACACGTTACGCTGATGAAATTATGCTGTACACTTATAGACTTCTCAAATGAGACTGGTGGAAAAGAGTTCGATTTAATACTACCTTTTCTAGCGTAGTTTTAATGTTGAAATAAACGAGTCCTCTTTGATCGGTCCCCCTTTGAGATATTTGACATCATTAGAAATGAGATGAAACGCATTCCGTGTGGAGGATTTATGGCATCCAATGGCCGGAATCTGTTCTATATCCTCCAAGAGTTCATTTCATGAAAATCACTAACGTGTCCGCAGTGTCCTACAGGTAGGCAGTGTGAACAAGCCAGTGGTTTCAAAAACGAAATCTCCGAAAATAAGGGCCGCCTTTGGAGCTCTTTCCAGGTGTCGCAATGTCATTTTTTTCGGACGCGTGTCGCATGTCTGCGGTGGAAGGAGCTTGCTCCATAGCCAGTAGGCCCTACTGCCTGGGTGGTGGGGCGAGGGGAAGAGGCAGAAACAATTACCCCGAAACTTGAAGTGGCATAGAACCACCTAAGATCTCGTTAGGTCAAGTATAGTAATGACTTGGGCGACAGCGAGTCGCCGTCTACCTTCATTAGTAACCAGTAGATCTCGGCGTTCGAACCTCGCGTCTCTTTGGGATGATAATTATTTAATCCGCCTGACCACCGCCAGTCAATGAGTGTATAATTTTACACATAAACAGATGTCAATTTATAGTCCCGCGAGTCAGCTACCATGCATTTCTTTAGGCAGAAATGATATGGCTGGGTTTGAATCCCGGAGCACAATATACACACTGCATTTCTCCAAGCGAAACCGGAAAACTCTTCTGTGGCATTTAGTTGGTCATGTGCGCTTATGGTTTACATTCGAAGATTCAAAGCGGATGCGAAAACCCACAGGTTTTGTTACTATCCCAGTTCGCCCGAGTTTTTTCTAGGTAGATTTGCCACTCATGATTCAGCCTTTTAAATATCATTGATGACTTATCCGAAGTTGAATACCACCATAAATTATTCGCTATCCGCCTTCATTTTGCTCGTTCATATTTCGCTACTCTTGACCATTGATATTCTCCGATTTGTAGGATATTGAAAAGGATATCATCGATTTACTCGAAAACTAGCTTCGGCCCTGTGAAAAGTTGCTGCCATTTGTGTCTGAATAAGTGCTTCCAACTCATGACGGCGACATCCGCAAGCTACTCTTAGTTGGTTGTTGTCTGATGCCCTCAGGATTGTGTGCACCTGAGGTGGTTTCCTTATTCGTTTCATTTGGCACAGTTGCTTTTCCTTTGCGTTCCGCCACTAAACATACCTTTAATTATATCTCTGCTATCCAACCGATTGTCTTTTCTTCTGTTTGGACCAGTCGAAATTTGCGATTATTTTTGGTTCACCAACTGGTTCAGAACGTTCTGGTTTTTCGAAAGACGGTCTACACGATATCTGTATCACACCTTAAAATTCAGTGGAACATCGGAGAAAGCATTTTCCTCACTTTTTAGTTGAAAATCACAGCGATAGCGTCTCCATCTAACAGTTAACCACGATATTAGCAAACGATAACCAAATCTTAATTTCTTATTTCTTTAGGATCAACATTGGTCGAGTGATTCTTTATCCTTTGACAAAACCGAGTCATTATTTGGCCTTCCAACCTCCATTATAAAATTTTCATACCTTCTGTGTATATGTACAAATCGCGTTACTGAAACTATGGCAAAGGAGGACAACACCAAGGATGAAGGAAAAAGAAAAGCCCAATTGTGCAGAGTTCTCCACACATAATAGCTCTTCCATTCTGGATTGCCCATCGCGATGCATTGTTCGTCAGTAGGCTTGTTATTGCCTGCTTGCCCAAACCGGTCTATCCTGCTGGGGAGTCGGACGATTTGAATTTCTTGTAGCCCACTGCGGGCACAGTTCGCGAGCCTTTCGGGTGGGCTCATGGGCACCGAGTACACCCGTTGCAGGTGCCGGTGAGCATACAGCCATGTAACTCGTGATTGGTTTGGATTTAAGATTTGGCCAACTTCCCTAGAATGATTAGCAAAGACCTGATGGAGAGCGCTGGGCATTCACCTTCGTCCTTCCACCTTGGTGAAAATGTCTGCCACAAGAAGGCAGTGCATATTAAAGCTCTTTCAAGCGCCTGGTCATTTGGGAACGCTTCCAGAGGCATTCTATGGAAACAACTAACTCGGAGTATGAGACATCCACCCCCGACCATGCTAAGACGTTTGGAGGCTCGGTTCCTGGTCGAATGTTTTAATCACATTAACCATGCAAAAGTTTAAAAGCTTAATTTCGGCTTTAGAAAATGGCGAAGGGAAAATTACGCCATGACAAGCCTTGGGCTCCTGGATTTCAATCCAAATAAACAAAGATGGAGCTACGTGGCGAGGCTGTTGTCCTGCGCAGCCTTGACCCTTTTTTCGTGTACAATCTCTTTGTGACCCTAGGACATTACCATCGGTTAACTGAAGTTCTCGAAACGGCCATACCGAATTCCGCATTGGACATTTTAGTAGGATGTCTGGCACAATGAGCGATGTTTACCTGTTCATCTGGAACGCTAAAGGCCCAACTGGATCAGTTGCGTTATCTTTTGTGAAAATTGCTATCCGGACAAGCTGATTGAATGGTTCATGAAACCAGATCATCCCAAATTCAAAACTTATTCAGTGCCCTAGAGGGAGATACTTGTGAATTCTTTTTTTAAGCAGTGTTATTTTGAAGGCCTCACCACAGTATGTGACCTTAAGTGGTTCTGTGCCACTCCCAGTTTCAGGTTAATATTTACCGGTCCCCACCTCCCCCCCTCGTTTAGTGGGCCCTAGTGGCCTTGGGACTTTGCACTTCACTCATGTTTCAAGCATGTCATAAAAAGTTGGAAAAATGTTCAACGCCGCCTAATGGAAAATATTCAACTCGATTCATCCACTTATTTTTCGAAGACCCAGCGGCCGACTGTCGCCATGCGCTACGTCTATGTGTGTTTACTACTTTACCCGCTTCTGCCGAGCTAGATGTCATTGACCAGGGGAATCCAATGACAGCGTTCAGCGCGGTAAAGAAATGGAATGGCAAAAACCATTAGGTGCACAGTCGTTGAATACCTAGTCAACACGGGGCTAACTATAGAGCTATTCAGAGGAAGCTTCTAATCACATTAGGAACGCCATTTTGTACTGGCGATTCGAAAGCGATGCCAATCCCTACTGACAGTATTGGTCATAACGGGGTAGATAGAACCAATGGACAAATGACGAGCGACAGCTGGCCAGCCAATCTCACTTTTGTTTAAAATGGGTGCTACTAAATATAGCTTCATTTGCATTTCCACTCGACCCACTTTAAATCGTAAGGGTGGCCACAGTAGCCTCGGCCAGTTGTGCAGGATGATTCCAAAACACGAGTCTCGGTTAATTCACAAGGCAGGAGAGCCCATCCATGAGCGACCAATGCAGGACGGTGGGTAAAGCACTTTGACCAGTTACTTGGCCACCGACTGATCCAACGCCAATACTGTATGGTGTAAATTTGGAGTTAAAAGTTAGGAGGGAGATCTCGGCGGTTTTTTTGCCAACCGGGGTAAACAGGCCGTTAGACAAGAAACCGTGGCACAAGGAGCACGAGGATGTCAGCACCAAGTGATAGTTTTATGCGGAACTCTGTTCGATAGGAATGGGTTATTCTGCGTTGGTTGGAATGTATGTGTTCTGATTATCATATCAAAAAACGAGTTAAGATTCTGTATGAAAGCCATTGGGGGAGCATCAGTTTGAGTGGTATGCTGTTGCGCACTTCCATACAAAAGCATTAATTCCATGGGACTTACTATGGTTTCTTGCTACCGTTGATCCATACATGAGGCAGTCTGATCAGGTTTGGTTCGCAATTGTGTCTTTATGCATGCATCTCTGGATAGGCCTAGGATGGAAGCAAATCCTATTGTTAAACTACGGTGATGGAATCCTGAATGCGAATCTCGGAGAAGCGACGGATCTTGAGGGCGCGCACTCAGGCTTGCCGTTGACTCATTCGACTTAGTATTATGCACATTGAAGGTTGCTCGCTTTGATGACATGCGGTTTCAGCAGAGGTTTTAATGCACTGTATGCAAAAGAATGAATCTTGTTTCTGTTACCACCGCCTTTGTTAATGTTAACCTAAGAGTCAAGAAAACCTAGTGGTAATATTTTTATCCTTAAAAGAACAGGTGAAAACGGATAGTTTGATAATAAGTAGCTTGTTAATTCCGGCCGCCAATGCTCCCATCTCTTGTGTGGTAAAAAAGACAATGTGAGATAAAAGAATAAATGCCGTGGATAAATAACCACCCGGATCAGCTCCTCCGGTCATTTTATGATAGAAGCGCAGTCTTTTTATGTCAATCGGTTTTTGCAGTAGTGGGCTTGGCTAAACTACTTCCGCAATTTGCTGCATGTATTCCAATCATGCATTTTCTTTGGTCAGCTGCCAGAGACATTTGATTCTGATCTAAGTTCAGTCGATTGTTGCACACGTGACAGAACGGAGAAACAGATGCACCATTAAAGACTGGTCGGCAGGTAAGCGCACAGAAATGAATCATGGTGGTAATCGACTGGATCGAGTAAGTCACACGCAGGCAGGTCCGAATATGACAGGACTAATGCTCAGGGGTTATCCAATGTGGTTGTGTTGTATTGTATTGTATTGCACAGATTATTGCATACAATAAATAATGTCGCATTTCAGTAAAAAATATGAGGATAAAAGTAAACTAGGGTAAACAAATAGGTAAATGAAATAAAGATACACTCAACACCTTGAAAAATGAAAAGAAATTGTCAGGGAATAATCATGGCACAGTATCATAGGTTGCTCAGGAATTCAGCTGAAACCGGGTCAAAATTCGTGCTAAATAAAGGGACATTGAAGTAAGTACTGATCAGATAGATTGAGGGACAACTCAGTTAGTGGTACGAAAGACACATGGCTAATAATTGATAGCCCCGGAGAACAATTCTAGTCCTTTCTAAGTAAACCTGGAAAAATGACAGGAGAATAGTAAAGAAGGATTGGAAAAACAGCGGTATACAAATCGGAAGATGGTTCATTGTTTCACTTTGTAGTGTCGAAGCTTCCTGATTTGAAATGACAACCGTCGGAGATTCTTTACACAGGTAGAAATGTGTGAAGTCCACTTCACATTTTTATCAGTAGTAACTCCTACGTATTTCACACAATCAACCCTGGTTAGAGTTTTGAGTTGACGAAAGACAGTTCGGATGGGTAGGCTAGCCGAGGAAGAGAGAAAGAGAGATAACAGACATTGGAAACATTTAGATGTGTTCAGATCTAAACCAGCTCGTGCAGAGACTTCTTAGATAGATAATTTTTTTGGAAAACACTTTGAAAGTAATCGTTGTTCGAAACGGCTTGAGAGAGGGCAACATCATCAGCATACTTAAATAGATGACATGGGGAGTTGGTTTGTAAGTCACTGATGTAAGTAGAGAAGAGATAGGGTGAAAGAACAGCGGCCCGAGGCTCTCTTGAGTTGTTAACCAATGCTTTTGAAGTTATACCGTCCATTCATATGCACTGGATTCGATTAGTAAAGTAACCAGACAGTCATGCTAATAAAGAACTGGGACAATGAAATATTTGCAGTTTGTGAAGGCGACGGGGCCAAAGTGTTTTGCTAAAGCAGTGGATTTACTAGAGTTTGGGATGGGAACAATAGTGATGGGTCCCCATCAGTCAGGGAAGGAAGACGAGCATAATGGTTAGTTAATCAGAAGTGAATTCATCTGTCAGGGCTACATAACCATGCATTAAAGGAGCTGAAGGCAGACTGTCAGAACCAACCCCTGTGGTAATTTTATTAGTGCGGAAAAGGTCGAGCGCATCTTCCCTGGAAAAACCTATAACTGTCGCATCATCACTCTGCCCAAATATAACTAGAGTATAAGTGGAAGCATGGATAAAAGCATGATTTATTCTGTCGAAATCCGCAAAACTTTCCACCTCTTTCTCTTCCCACACAACAGTTGAATGTCTTGTCATAGTAATCAGTTATTGTTACCACTCTTGAATTGGCTGGCGAATGTAGTATCGATGCATTTGATTCCAGTTTTTAATACGGTGGAAATATACGGCATACTTGGGTTACTACGGGACTTGTAGAAGTGGTCTTTGTGTCGTCTTGGTGATTTTAATATCTGGGAGGAGACGCGGCCACTTGAGACGAATAGTGTTTCCAGGGGATAGCAGATATCAAAGATCGCGTTGTCCGTCTCTGTAAAAAGTCTGACATTGTCATTAAGCAGGGGTTCAAAACAAACAAGCAGATGAGTTGGAAAGCGATTTCTGGAGAAGAGCAAGATTGTTGTGTGAAAAATTACAGAGGCGAATTCGGATTTGATTTGTTTGCTTGACGGAATCGAAGGCTGACCGAGGGTATATCTTGGGCCTTAACAGAAGCAGGCAATGATCAGTAATTGAGATGGGAGCACGTAATTTCATGGAAAAGAAATCAATGTGGTTGGTGATAACTCTATCTAAAATGGAGTCGCCTCCGTTGGGAGAAGCGCAGAGGTCAGCCAAACCAAACACAGTCAGTGGTACGGTTGATATATGATTGAAATTGTCTGAAATAATATGCAGACTATCCTCAAGAAGAGGAACAGCAAATGGTAGAAAAGAGTCGGAAAAAGTTGTGATGATGTGTTGCAAGCTAAAAGAGGCAATATATAAGTTCGTTATGATTGTACTGGTGTTGCGGGAAATCCTGGAATGGCAGTGTTGCGAGACAGTCAATTCAATTTAGTGAGTACGTGTAAATAACTCCGGAATTGCCAGACCAGAAGTAGTTTGTGTATATTTCCACAATGCCGCCAGTCTTCTTGTTCGAAACTCTGTCTTGCCGGTGGAATATGAAGCTGTCTATCGACACGAGTGAATCCGCAGTATCCGAGTTCAGTCACGGTTACTGTATGGAGATGACACAAGTGTGAACATGGATCGGAAATTGAAGAGCGATGGACAGATCCGACGTTTTCCTAAACAGAGAGCGGATGTTGGTACTCAACAATGCCGGACTGGACATCTTGGATGGAAGGGTGCCAGTCAGCACGAGTGCCTCTTTTAGATCAATGTGAAGATCGATGAGCTGCGGCAGTGCGTGATCCCAGTCCATGTTGAGAAACGATACGGTTTTTGAACAAAGGTAATTCCGGGAGAGTGTAGCGGATAACGGAGAACATAACGGAGCCAAATATCCGACAACAAAACAGCGAAATTGGATGACAGAATTGTAGCGCAGCCAGTCAAAGGTCGTTCGTCATTACCACTGTACTCCTTCACCGTTGCTTATAATTACGATTAAGATGCAATCAACTACATGTTCGCCGTGCATTACGCTACTCTACAACCCAGGCGAAATTTGAGGAAAGTAGCAAATCTAGTATTGATCCAGCACTTATAAGTCTTAGACTTCGCGGGATTGGAGACCACGAATTTTCGCCTCGTTCGCTCTACTGGATGAACTACCAGGGCGAGCCGAATGGTGCTGCGACATTTCACTTAAGAATCGATGGCTACCAGTCCACATTATGGACGCACATGGCATCGGCCACAGTGGAAGTTTCGCAATCTGCTTGCCACAGCAACAGTTTTATACATGTTATCGTAATATTTTCCATTTCTATGGAGAAGTCCATCGCTTAGAATTCAGTGATTTGATGAGTAGTGGTATATGATCGTGAAAAAGCCAGTCGTGAATATTGGTGCTACATCTTAGGTTATCGGTATCAGGCCGGAATCACACTCATTACTCCCATGTTCGCTTCCCAATTTGGGCACGGCGGATAAGTACTGTCAGTGTAGTGCTGATATATGCTTCCGCATTCGTCTAGCGGTTAGCTGGGCATTGATCCCAGCCATGAAAGCCACATTTGATCTTCTGCAAATGGAACAAAGGAACGGAATGGCGGCAGTGCTTGGCGTTCAGCTAGCAGTTCAGGCAATCAAAACATGTGGGTGAACGTCCCCGGTGGTTAATTGTCAGGCCGCTACAACCATTTCCCTAACGTAAAGATTTGGAGTAAGAAACACGATATTACAGTCAACCGGTTTGTCATCCTGTCGGTTGATCGGTAAATATGCTAAAAAAGAAACGTTATGGGGACATTGTGTAATATTTGGTGACCCGGGCCCGCAAAGCAATCGCGACGGACATCAGCTTTTGACAATTTTCAGTGCACTCACTAGACTCTTCTGCGTGAGACTCGGATTTGTGGACCCTAAAGTTCGGGATCTTACGGTCTTCAATTCCCAACGTGGTAGTTTTTATAAAATACAGAATGCGACATGAGTAAATGGGCCATAATCGATCTGAAAACAGCCATCCTCCTGCGTTGAGACAAGTGCGACTGGTGTTATTTGATGCGTTTATGCATATGGACGTAAGTGACACCACAGATGCTATGAAACGTCTCCCTACACTACGTGATTTGGTTCGCATCTTGCTTTTGCTCTATGTTTGGCAAATTCAGATAATATTTTACAGCAGTGGATTACTTTGGGCCTATAATCGAATGAATTACGGAGCTGGGACGAGAATACCCATGATCTCATTTCGATTACACGTCACAGCGTGACAAACAGGGCGGTTCTGAACAAGCGTCATTCTTCAGTATCGAAGAATCGTTGTCCGGGCCTACTATTTAATCCCTTTCGTATTTTTAAGTTCGACCTTGAGTTTCGGAGTTGCTTGCTGGTCTTTTACCATCTACTTCCTTTATTAACGAGACAACAACAACAAGATTGGGCATCGCGCCCAACAGAAGACTGTCAAATGGAGAAATTAACAGGTCGTGGTGGGACACGAACTCGTGACTTTCAGGTTGAGATACCGAGATGTTGGCTGTTTGACCGGTACCGGTTGTGTCGGTCTTCCGATAAAACTGGTAGTCTACTAGACCCTGCTAAGGTAGTTCAAATTCAACTGGGATCACTTAGTTTTGAGTCGTTACTTTATGGCATCTTTTGAAGCATTTCGGATTTGAAAGTCATGGTTTCTGACCCAGCTGATGCCATGCCTGCTTGTCGATTGGGGTTTGTGGTATATTGTCATATTCACCTGATTCATGCTTAAAGGTGAGGTGAAAAATTATGCATTTTCGCAGCTTTATTCCTTGACCACCCTAGGTTACATGGGTTACTCTTTTTGTAGTGTGGCGTCTGCATGTTTATCGGCGCGAATAACTTAGATGAAGTAGTTATGAAAAATGAAGATGTCCACGTCAGTTTGTTATTACCCACCCGAATCTCACGAATTTTATTGTTTAAATCGAACCCTGCTTTGCCTGTCTCAGTCCAGTTCCGACAACTCGTGCTTGCACGTGCTCCAATATTGAGTTTGGAAAATTTCAGTTAAACTACTTGCTAATGAAACCGGAAATACATTAGAAAAGACCCTTGAAATGAATTTCTTTCGTTTGAGTCTAGGTCCTAGCAACTCGAAAATATTACGCCCATATCGGGTACACGACTTTTAGATTAGCATCAGATTTTGCCACGGGTTACGTTTGTACAGTGATCTGACTGGATGTGCCTTGTTTCTCAAATCAGTTGCATAAAAACTGGGAGATGTTTTCTACAATATCACCCCAGCCGAATGCCGTGGCAGATTCCAGATTCAGTGCATCTTTGCGGATAGTTTAGTTCAGCACCTACGCAGCGAGTGGACGATATCGTAATTAGCTTCCACAAGTTCTTCCTTTTTCGCTTTATTGGTTTCACTGGAGATCTGTGCTGTAGAACATACTACGTCCTCGTTTGTTATGCTTGATTCGACTAATTCAGTCCATTAATAGCAAACACGTGAGCGTACGTGCAGTCCACTAGACGCTCAACTGACCGTTCTGACATTTGCAGGTGTACGCTTGTCGACGACTGCACACGCCGTACCAACACCAACCGGTGTGACTACCTTGTATTCTGTTCAGTTTGTACAGTCATTGACTTCGTAAGAACTTGCTTTGGTTTTGGTTAAGGGAAACCCACAGGTCATAAGATAAAAGGACTGTAGAGAAGCTGAACTACTTCAGGTACAAATAGGTCATTGAATACAGCTTATTACGCAGAGTCCTCAACCATCACCTTGGCGGATTCTGTTGACCGTGACTCCACATTCACCGAGTAATCTGCGGACTATAGTGTTCATACCTTTTCACCACCCTGATCCATCTTCCCGCCAGTACCTGCCTCGGACGACAGTGAATGCCGAGAGGATCGATTTGCAGACAGGTGGCACGCATCCCAACCACCGTCATCTGTGCGAATTCAGCGACCATTCGGTCGAAGGAGTCCTGTGATCCAATACCGTATGCCTAAGCTTAGCATTACTAGTACGATTCTCCCACTATACTGCGAAAACATCATTTTTTTCTCGAAGACCTGAGCCGTACAGCAGGACCAATTTTACCGCAGTGGTAAAAACTTCACGACTGATTTATTCATGGATGTTGCGCCGACGCTGCAGATGTTTCAAGTTTTTAAACGCTAATCGACTGTCCTGTATCCGATATATCAGTACCAGTTAAATTGTAACTGCTTGAATAATTTTCCGCTTCGTCCAATTCCTCCCATCAAAAAAGAAGGTTCGCCTTGAGGTCAGTCCACTTTTAAAGTAGCAATTTCTATTTTGAGGGTGCAAAATGCATCCCAAAAATCACCCTTCAGACGGTTGAGAAAAGCTCGCAATGTACTTGGATCATTATTCGGTAGCTAAACGATATCCGTCTATCCTAAATTAGACAGTTTGGTGCCTGAGTAGATATCGATACGAGTGGGTGGTCTCCATAATCACTTTTTTGGCAGTTGGAAAGAAAAGATAAAAGGGTAACTCTGGCAAACGCCACTCCACTTATGAAAGATCACTGCTAGCTTAAGCTTCGGCCGTTCGCATCCGGAGATTGGAAAGTAGGATGAATTTCTCGGACACAAACTTCAATAAAGGCCAACACCACAGAACTGTAAGGTCGATTGAGTTTAATTTTGATTTCAGGTCAAAGAAGACAGGTCGCGACCCTACAAAAGGTGATCTTGTGTTCTATAATTTGTCTTATTGGAAACGAAATCGATGCAACCCCGACCGGGTAGGAAATCAGTTTGGTTGTCACACGTACACTCTTCGTGATCACCAGGCAACCAGCCGATGATAATGCGCTTGATTAGTTTAAGTGGAATACTTATCAAACTAATTCCTCAGTGAATTTTGCATCAAGATCTACCACTTTCCTCTGTAAATTGGGGCAATAACCTATTCATATCACTTCAATTATCGCTCCTTTTCCTAGATCAACCAGTACTAGAAATTCGTTGCGGTTCTTGAACAATTGCGAAGACAGCCGTATGCCTTTACAGAAATTCTGTCTCCCTGATAACCTCCGATTCTTATAATGGACTGGTATCTAATTGCATTGTTCCAATTGCAGGCCTAATCATAAGGTCCAATATGGCAGCCAGTCGTGAAACTCTTGGTCGTATTTCGTCTATTTTGGGAGAATTTCACCCTAGTTAAATCTAATTCCGATATGTGAACCTAACTTTTCAGCACCGATGTCTTTCCACTGAGGGATGAAAATTTCCGCCTGTGCTCTCGCAAATTATGGTGGGAAGTTTTCATTTACTAACTTATTGTATCACGTGAGTAGGCTCACAAATTCAAACGTCATGTGACATCAAGTGGGATGGATGCACTCATTCCAGAACGATTAAACTAATCTAACGCTCGTAGGGCCAGAGGCTAAACAACGGCAGTTTTTTACAACACCTAATTGGCTGAACGATACTGGTTATCATCATTCAGTGTTAAACAACCGAACAATCCCCACTGACCAAACCCCTATCCCAGGGTTGCACGTAAACATAGGAATAAAGGACATGCAAGGTGGACAGGGAGTGGACCTGCAGGAGCGAGAAAAGAAAGGAGCGTCTTAGTATTCAACATTTGGAATACAGTCTAGCTGTACAAACGCTTGTTTTTTAGTCTTCTTGGTTCGATGGAAAATGACAACACGGTCTGTGCTCCTCATGGTTCCCAGCCATATCCGTTTGTGTCCCCAGCCAGCTGGTTGATGGGCATTTTTGGACTCCAACCACGAATACGTGAGATATCTACATCTCAACAGATTTAAAAATGAGTGTTTGTCGTAGCTCACGTTGTTGGTTTTCATGGGCTTCCGATCGCGAAGCTTGGCGTCTAGATAGCAGACGTTTCCGGAAAGGACCCCAACAACTGCTAACTTGCACTGACGATGTCACCTTGATTGGTGATGAAAGGTTTCCTGCCTAAACGCCAAGCTCAGCAATCAGAACCCCATGAAGATATCTTCACCTAAGTTCGCTGTGTATTTTCTCATTCCAAGCTGCTACATGGTCTATTGACGTCCGCTCCAATGAGGAAGGGAAATTAGGACAGTGTATAATAGGCGAGTGTTTGCCATGTAGATCACGTGGCCCAACCAACGCTTTGTATGCTGTGACAGAATATTCACAGAATGGGTACTTAATAGTGGTTTCCTAACCTTCACATTGCTCACGCGGTCACACCACTGGCTCCTGGCGATGCTACGTAAACATTGATGATAGAAACCTCGAAGCGACGAACATTCTCAGCACATAATCATCACGTCCCGCAATCAACAACAACAAGTTCAGGAAATAACCTGGCATACCCTCTCGGTGAAGAGCGCTCGAAACCGCTATTCGGTCGATTGAATTGAAGACGTCTTTGAGGTAGAGAAAAACCACGATTGTCAGGAGATGGTGTATGGCACGTTTCAAGTAGCTGACGAAGAGTACAAATCTAGCCGTTACAACCTAGATCTGGAAGAAATTCACCCTGCTGCTCACGGATGTTACTCTCGCAAATCGGTATTGTCAAAATCTGACCGCATTTTAGAGGTGGATAAACACACTCTGACGCTCCATGGTTTACTAAAGATATAATCCGTCTATTACAAATTCGTACAAACTATCTAAGCTATTTGATTAAAAACTGTCTTGAGAATTCCTATCCATGGCAACGCAAACGTCGGCATCTTATTAATTCCGCGGGCAACGTTGTTTTCGATAAATGCATATTTCTGTATAACATGAAGTGACGCATAACTTTGTCCTCGTAATCTACCGAATGCTTAAGGGGATATACTGTTAATTTAACAGTGCTCAAATGTTCGGTATTATGGTCTGATAAAGGATGAAAGGGAAATTCAATCCTCTTAATTGAATCAATATTCAGTGCCACGTGACACTAACTGACAAGTGCTTTTGTCTTATGCGATTTAGACCACTAATTGTGTCGTTCAGGTCGGAACGGTGTGTACAAGCATCAGAATTTTTTGACATCATGCATTGCGTTCTTTAAGCTGGAATAAAGTAGTAAAGCGGGACGGTAAAGATGCATTGATTATATCAGTGTATCCTAAACCAATTCAGGGATTGAATTCTATTATTCCACCGTTACCCTTCAGACAAGTGAAAATTAGGTGATCTAATGCAACAAAATAGAACACGGCACATCAGAAGATAACCATCCTCCTTTGAGAACCGTGTGTGGAATCAAATCAAATCAGATGATTCGGGAGAAGCTTCCCGCCACTCATTTACGGGGGCACGTGTGGAATGGCTGCAAATTTCCTCAAACTCCAGTATCCCACAGCTGGTCACAAGTCAAATAAACCATCTTTTCAAAACTGAGCCTGCAAATTAGAGTAATGTGGAACCCTACAGGGACTCATTAAGTCAAGTGTGGTGGCAAGCCGGGGACAGCGAGTTGCCGTCTGTCACTGAAGTGGCCGGCAGATCTGGGATTCGAACCTTTGACCCTTCCGGCAGCAGATACAAAGTCGCTTGACCATCTTTATTCAGCCGGTTTTCCCCCGGCCCCTTCCAAACGAAGTCACCGCAACTGTACTGGTATTTGACCACACGCCAGATTTAGTACGGTTTCACAGTGTTTTTAAGAAAATCCTACGGTCGTAAAAATATCGAAGACTCACCATTCGGGACTTCATATTTCTACTCGGCTTGAATATCGCCAAAGTCACGAATTCGCACACGTTTTATTTTCAGCTGATTTGAACTAGACATTTCCATCTGTGCATATATTTCTACAACACACGGTGTATTGTTTTTCTGCTGTGAAAATTCTCCCAAGAAATAATAACTGATAAAATGATGTCACTGTTTCTTTGGGCATGAATAATGCAATAATATAATTCCATGCACAGAAGTAGTTTAAAAGAATTTTATGCGAGCTCCTGGTCGATGTGCGCTGCGATACGATGCTTAAGATCCCTTTTGGGAACTCTGTGGATACCTTCATATCATCCAATCATAGCATAGAAACGAAGTCATTCAAACTTCTCTCCGAGACAAGTACGGTAATGGGAAAATTGCTTGAGGGACGATGGATTCCCTTTTATTAATTTTGGGGTCATCGCAGAAGAAAAATAAATGGTGATGGGTGTCGCAAAATACAAAACGATGGACACCTGGACAAACTTGACCCAGTAATTCGGATCACCCCTGAGGGCTTGGCAGTGTGGTGGTAACAAACTCCTATCATGCGAAAGGGCGCTGGTTCAAACCCTGAGTACGATGATGGATATGCACCACTGATGAACTATAATGAGAGCAAAACTCGAATCTGGTGCATCCCAAGTGCAAGGTTGATCGGAGGACCTGCAGTTTGTGCGGTGAAAGGGGAGTTAAAAGGGCAGTCGGTTAAAGCAGCAACTGAATAAGTTTACTCTGATCTCGATCGATTTCTTCTCCGCTTCGCCGTCGGTCGTTCTCGCTAACATAACCACCAATCAAAACAAAGAGTTCGAGCAGGCGCAAAACGTTTTCCCTTCGTTAAGCAAAATCGAATCGCTTATATAGCTCTTCCATAATCAAAATTCACCGGACGAGTAATCCACCAACATTTTCACAAATCTCCCAACCTCCCTAGCTTGTCGATTAACGCGATCATTTCAGTTTCGCGGGCCCTATGTTGATGTTTGATCATGGTCATGGATACAACGGCTCAGCATCCACTAAGTTTACAATAATTGAAAATTACTGCCTCACAAAGGAAGAAACGACAGGCAGTGGAGCATCATTTCGCTCCTGTTTACGAACTTGATTGGACAGATGCAGTTTTCTTGCAGCAGGTTCAGTTAGTGCAGACAAATGTAAGTCGCATTGTAATATAAAATGACGAGATTCTGTTGATTTCAGAAAACACAAGTTGGCGAATAAGCTCGTTCTCAGTGATTCGTACTCATGCCATCACATCAATATATATATATATATATCTTGACAAAATATTTTCACTATAGGAAGGATTGGATTAGTCATATACAAATATGGGTGGAGAAGAGATTTGTGGTGTTAATTGTTTTGTTGTCTAGGGTTTGTATTGGGACGGGGGGTGGGCCAGGGGAGTTGAAGCGTAACCACAAATTGTTTTTGAGAACAAAGTGGAGGATTGTGAAGACGGATTGCGACAGCTTCCGCAGTGCTCAAGAGGCGACACTTTGCCAACCTGGATTGTTGACCTCTGACCTTATACAGGGTTCGGAAAGCTTGCGTCACATTCACGGTGTCGTTAGTCTGTGCTAGATGTGAAACAACTGCGCTATTAAGTGGATTAATTGTTCCAATGCCTAACCATGCCGGGTGGTGTGCACGGATGCGTTCAGACAAGCGCCTGGTCGTGCGGCCGATGTACATTGTCCCACAGGAACATGTGAATGAATAGATACAAAACGAGGCTGCAGCATCAGGGACTTTGTCTTTCAACCATGATGACACCATGGGGCGGGATTTGAACAGGATACGAAGCTTGGCTGCGTAGGATGTCGTATTGATAGAGCTAGTCAGTCTTCGTCGTGCTATCTCTGCTAGCGTGTCACCTTTGAATGGCAGAGATATGTATACTGGCTTTCTGTCCACCGTCGCCCTCCTAGGAACTTCCTGTTCTGTCTCCAACATCTTGTTGATTAATCTAATTGGGAAACCATTTTCAGTGAATACTCTTCTGACCGCCTGCAGTTCAGCTTCAAGAGTATCTTCTGTGCATATTCTTTTTGTCTTGGCAATCAGATATCTAATTAAGTTCCTCTTCACATTAAGAGGTACAAAGCTATGGAAGTTGGTGTCTTGTCCATTCCATGTGGCTTTCCTGTGTACTGATCGCCGAATTGAGCCGTCTTCTCGACGACTTAGTCGTACATCTAAGAAAGCAATTTCACTGATTATTGAATTTAAATTGGACTTTGTAGGTACAAAAGAAGGGACGAAGGATGCTTTCTTTAGACGTCACCGCCCTTTTTACCAACGTTCCGATCACGGAGACAATCGAATACCTCTGTGGCTGCATCGAGAACAATGGCTTAGCAACAAGTTTTCCGATAGCAGACTTAAAACAACTATTGTTCTTCTGTACCTGCAACGTCCAATTTAAATTCAATGATCAAATTTACCGTCAAAAGGACGGCGTAGCAATGGGATCCCCACACGGTCCGCTACTAGCTGACATTTTCATGGCAAAGCTGGAACGTGGACCACTCGAGTCGTCAATTCAATCGCTCTACCTATACAAGCGTTATGTGGATGACATCCTCTGTGTACTCAACTCCTCGACGAAAACAAAACAACTGCTCAATATTTTCAACTCGGCTCACGCAAATGTGAAATTCATCACAGAGATGGAGCTGAACAGTGAAATAGCTCGGTTAGACTATTCACATGTTGATATTGTTCACTCTGATTACCTACCCATTTGGGAGTAGGATCAGGAAGTAAAAGTAACTTCTACTGTTGATTGCTGATCCCCAACGATAAGACAGTCGTAAAATTCAGTCTCTTGTTGATCGCCGAAGATGCATCTTACCGCCCTGCTTCCGAAGTTCAGAAATGAACGCACGAATGTCATGAAAATCTGTTCATTGCATCTGATGGAATTTGATCATTTGTGCAACCTCAAAGTTGGCTGGTTGAATACGGCCGTAGACGCGTTTTTGTATCTCCATATTTCTGAGAATCCGGAACCTGCAGAAGTGAGAGATTATTGATAATCGAGTAAGTCAATTTTCCTAGGACTTTAATAAAAACGGCTATCCTCTTTTTATTTGAAGTCGTCCAATGAGCAGCGTACCACAACCCAGGACTTCGAAATAATCCGCATTTTTGCTGACAGGATTTTTGACTTTGCTCTAATATATGGCACAACGGGATATAGCCTGAAGCTACAAGGGACTCACTGTAGCCCAGAACTGAAGGCCCGATTTATTACGGACCTGGTAGTGTCACTCTGCAATAGACTGCCTGAATTCGCTGTTCACTGCACATCAGTAGGAGCTTTCGAACGGGCTTTAGGTCTAGGCTGGAGTACGGTATTCCGGGATTTGGGATCCTAAATGGGGTAGGGGATCTCGTCTCCTTTATTCAGCCTTGTATTTTGAGTAAAATGTGTAACTATACAAGAATTTCTAGGCATGATACCGCTCCGAAAAACTAACTTTCAGAAGTCCAAATCCCGACAAATGCTGAAAACCAAGAAAACCACCAAACAACAGACCGACCAGGAGGTTCGTTTGAACGATGTGGTCACAACTGTATTGGAGAAAATGATTTGAACTGAAATTTTGGTGAACTGAACCGAAATAAACCGAAGTAAACTGAACCGAACAAAATTGAGCTGAACTGTACTGAACCAGGATTCCACAGGACAGAACTTAACTAAAATCCTGCAGAAATGAACTGAATTGAACTGAACCGATCTGATCCGAAATGAAGTTAACTGAAGAGAAGTTCAGAAGAACTGAAAGGAAAACTCGCTGAACTGAAATGAACTGCACACACTCAACTAAAAATAAGCTAAAATGAGGTGAAACAAAATTTCGCTGAACTGAAATGAACGGAAGTGAAATTTCGCCAAATTGAACGAAGATGTGAAAAAACGAACCGAGGTGAACATTAGCTAAAGTGAGGTGATTTAAACTGAAATCAACTGAAATGAATCCAAACTGAACCGAAATGAACTAGGCTGAGATGAACAGAACTGAGCAGAAATGAAATAAACTCCAATGAAGGTCCTCTGAAGAGAATTGACACGAAAAAATCGCGGAAATGAACTGAATTGAACTGTTGCGAACTGGGTTGTATTGAACTGAACTGAATTGGTTTCACTAAACGGAACCGAAATGGACTGTCACCAAACTGAGCTCATTTGAACTGCAATGACTGATTGTCCTAGTGCGACTGCAACGGCTATTTCACATATCCGGTACTTCCGGTTCGATGGGCGGCGCTGTGGCTCTGTTCCCACCAGAAGTCTACAGGCAGCAGTGGTAGCGGCTGGACTCGACCCCTTGAAGCAACCGCCGGATGAGCTGATCATAATTAGGGGCAGTCAGAGTTACAACAGCCTTTATCAACGCTTCGTAACTGCGAGAATATAATATGGCTTCCCTAAACAGAAGCGTTACATCTAGGGGAAGACAACCAGTGACCCATCTAAAATGACTGACGTCGCTCGTTATCCTGCAATGCTCGAACTTCAGTTCAACTAAAGCGAACCAAAGTTGAGGATCGGACAGCATAAAGGAGGGTAAATGAAGAGTTAGGACCCCCATTGTTCACTCTGGAGACGGTTTTCGCTCCATGGACATGGCACCTTATAGTGAAAAAATTACGCGAATAAAATGTGCTGGGAGCTACCGATAGGAAAAGGTAGCTAGTAAAAAAATATACGTATAAGGGCAGTTGGAAACAAAAAAACATGCAAATTTCACCCATAAAGAAAAAATATGGTAGACAGGGCGTTAGCAAAAAGAATAGAGGCTCACGTGACCAGTCAATCACGTCGGGCTCACCAATTTTTAAGGCCGATTGTCCTAGCGCGGATCTCGCATTCCGTTTGTTTGCTCTTACCCGTTGTGACCACTTGTGCGTCACCCCTACTCGGCTCCGTGCGATTGCGATACTAACAACCCTGACACTTGACCGATACAAAGAAAAGACAGTCGAAAACGGTAGCAGGTTGAGTATATTTTGCCAGGAGCGCGCGAGCGGGGTGTGCTTGAGCAACGCACACCTGGCGACCTCGCTGGGCGGTCAACAGTCGGTTAAATAAGCGAACCGATGGAACAAATCCATGTTCCAGCCAAGCTTCGTATCCTGTTCAAATCCCGCCCCATAGTGTCATTATGGTTGAAAGACAAAGTCCCTGATGCTGCAGCCTCGTTTTGTATCTATTCATTCACATGTTCCTGTGGGACAATGTACATCGGCCGCACGACCAGGCGCTTGTCTGAACGCATCCGTGCACACCACCCGGCATGGTTAGGCATTGGAACAATTAATCCACTTAATAGCGCAGTTGTTTCACATCTAGCACAGACTAACGACACCGTGAATGTGACGCAAGCTTTCCGAACCCTGTATAAGGTCAGAGGTCAACAATCCAGGTTGGCAAAGTGTCGCCTCTTGAGCACTGCGGAAGCTGTCGCAATCCGTCTTCACAATCCTCCACTTTGTTCTCAAAAACAATTTGTGGTTACGCTTCAACTCCCCTGGCCCACCCCCCGTCCCAATACAAACCCTAGACAACAAAACAATTAACACCACAAATCTCTTCTCCACCCATATTTGTATATGACTAATCCAATCCTTCCTATAGTGAAAATATTTTGTCAAGATATATATATATATATATTGATGTGATGGCATGAGTACGAATCACTGAGACCGAGCTTATTCGCCATCTTATGTTTTCTCAATGTGCTCTGTTAATTTCGTTTCACGTTTTACGACCATTACCCTGCACTGATGTGCTCTGGTTTCCGTTTCGTTCCCAGACAACATTTCATTTCTTCAACGGCCATCTTAACGTATCTTCCAACGACAACCTGCCTCAGAGAACTGCATATATAAAGGCAGTTATGCGTATATCAGTCGAACGTATTCCCGCCAACATGATCTACTTAGATGCAGTCCTTCTTTTAAACATTTAATCCTAAGACCCCGTGCTTTACAAGATTCCTCGACCATATTCGAGTGGTGGTACTTAGACAGCGAAAGTCCTCGCAGAAGCTGTGTCCTCAAAGACCGCATTTCTGAGTGGCATAACAAGGTCGATCTCACTGTTTCAACGTGAGCCATATTTTTGACCGATAACTGGATGTCAATTCGAGGCCACAATTGCATCGAATTGGTAAAACCCAGTCACTTGATGACAAATCATCCGATGTGGGGACCACCAGGTGGGATGTAACAACCCAGGTAAAAACCTTTCTACTTCTTTCAGTTCGTCCTCTGCAACACCGAAGTTTGGCTTACAGCCAATCCAGTCCTACAACAGAATTTTACACTTCGAAGGTACAAAATGCACCCCAAACACATCAGCACTATGGTTCGGATGATAAGGGCAAACTTCCAGTTTACCTGGGACTTCACCCAGTAGCGCAATGTCGTTCGAAACATTCCAAGACAAACAGGTTCCTGTCTGAACGAATGTCAATGCCACTATTCTCCCATGAGAATAGGGCTATCTTCATAAACATCTCTATGGAGAAACTGGAAATAAAAGGCACAAAAGTGCGACGCTGACGAACACCACTTCTGGTGGTGAATTCGAAAGATCACCGTAAACACAAACTCGGTTGTTCGCATACAAAGGTTGGATAAGCGAAATGGATTTCTTTTGTTCAGCAGCGCCAAAGAGCTATACGGTTCATTTAGTCGAATGCTCGGGGTCCACGAAAGACATATGCTCTAACACCTGTCGCATAATGAAGGTTCGGCCAACGCAACCTCGCTTAAGTCGCAAACTGCCTTGATTCTCGCGTGGACGCACTTCGAGAGCACTAAATAATCGGTGGGGACTAATGCGAGCAAACTATTTGGATGCAATAATTATTAAAGTTATTCCTCTGTAATTTTCACAAAAAATCTATCAATTCTCTTATGCGGACACGACCACTGATTCACAAAAGTTTTTAGAGGTTCGTTTCTTTTCCTAAGCGATCTCCGGGGTTTTGTTAACTACAGCAGTAAACTTTCACCACCGTCGTTGAAAAAGGATGGGAACAGCAATCTTATGCCTTAGCGAATGACATATGTCCCTGACGATTTCCACTTCTGATAGAGAGCTTCCATTTACCCGAGTTGTTTCATTTGCGGCCATAAGCTAAAGGTCCATTGTGGCAGTGAGCCAAAGAAATTTCTAAAATTCCCTGACCAACGATCTGGGGGAGGCTCATTAGAGTGAATCACAGAACTGTTGGATTATCGGATCCTCCAACTTTCATCGACTAGTAGTCCTAATCAGTCGGCAACAACACTACAACAAGGATTATAACAATTGCTGATGGGTGCAGCCTTGTCCACCGCCTTATATACCACTGATGGTGGTCATTTCCGAATGTTCTGGTCACCTGACTTACTCTGACTTTGCCCCTCACATTGTGCTGGATTTGTTCCAAGTGTTCGCCGGGACTCTAAACATTTCGTTATAGTGTGTGACCACAGACTAAGTGGGAACAAAACAACCACGGACGGAATCATGACCTGAATCTTCAGATGCTCACCAGAATGGTCGACAGTTTTCTACTGATCCAGACCACAAGTGAACATTGACACTGTGGTCAGTCTGAGTTCAACGAATATATTTCACGTTGTTTGTCAGCGCCTTCAATAAACCAGGATCGGGAAATGCAAAATACTCCTGGCCTTTCACGTTAATTGAAACTCTCTTGAGTATATGAAAGATTTTCCGGAAGTTTATCGAACGCAGTCCCATAAGACACGGATTGGGCCAAAATGGTGTCATTGGCGGTTTCAAGGAGCTGGCTGGACGAGAAGCAAGTAGATTGTTGTTGACCAGCCACTAGAATTCATAGTTCAAAAAGCCGTTGTTTGCGGAATCCAGCAGTAGACCTTTTGTCATTGGGAGCACCATTTTCAAGTTTGTCTTTTCCCAGCTTCGCTTAATTCTGCAGATTTTTCCGTTGTTTAGTCTCCATCGGCTGCCATTAGACAGCTTCCGGTTGCTGTTAGCAACCATGGCCTGATTGAGAATAAACAAAAACGTTTTCTCGCTGAAATTACTGCCACCGACCATATCCGCACTATGCAACCAAATCATCGGACTAAGTCACACAGCTGACACGTGGTCCTTCGCGTTTCTGATATGTTTTGTTCAAATATATTTGTTTATAATACTTTGGAGTGCGAAAAACTGCCCGAGGCTACTTGATGGTAGGCGGAAACTGAATCTGAATAGGTTGTCTGAGGCAGTTAATGGTTGGAAGATGGATCGATGTGGCCAGTCGGTGATATGACATAACACTACAAAGATTTTAACCAGTGGATCCTGGAGTCCAGGAGATTCGTCCAAGCGGTGGCTGGAGCCAATAGTTGATATAGCTCAGTCACGGTCACTGGCATCTTTTCTTTTGGGTAGTTGTTCAACTTATTATTTCGCAGTCGATCTTCACCCTATTCACCGCTCTTTTTCTCTTCTAGTAGTTGTTGTGACGTAGCAACCGAAACCAGAACACGCTAGTGCAAATTAGTTTCACAAACAGAACTGAACAGTTTAGGTCATTTGATTCGAACAACAACGTTGAACTTGGTGGCTCTCGAAACGCCGTGTGGAATCTGAGTGTCTTCCTAAATCATATTTGTTCCTCCTATTCCCCATGTTTTCTCAAAAACACTCGACCCATTTCTTTTGCTCGTTTTTTTCTTTAGTCTAGCGTTTTCCGACCTCTGTTCACTGCTTATCTATTTGTACACTTCTTTGTTAGGTCGGATTTCCATGTGAGTTAGTCCAGAGCCTCACGATATTTAGTTTCCGTGTGAGAAATCAATTAATCCCCTCTGTGTTTAGGTCATTGTCTATGTTCACTGCTGGCCCGTCATTTCGCGCCCCTGTCGCATTAGAAATCATGAGTATTCGCATCATCCCTCGGTGTCGATTCGGAACCCTGAGGAGTTTTTCATCTACATTACGCAAGTGGGCTTTGACTTCTCGGTCACCCAGCGAGGAAGGCGATCGTCGATTTCTCAGAAGTTTTGCCCGGACTCTCTCTAAAGTAAAGCTCTGAGCCTCCGTTCACTAGCTTTAGCTTCGGCGACACACCATTCAGTGACAAAGGCAAATGAGCACGCCAGGCTGGTTTGGAGTGAATGGCGCAGGTTAGGTCTCCAAACAAGCAATCTGCCGCTTGCCATGGTTGGAATGGATTGTCTCACCCTTCGTTCAGGTGTCAGGCCGAAAGCTCGTCCCTTTACTCCCTTGTTCATCCCGTTTAAGTTTCTTCTTATAAAGTTTCTTGGGTAGCCGTTTCGTTAAAGCATCACGAAAACGTATTCCTCTTCCATTTGTTTGCAGTTCCATTGTGCTACAATATGTTTTTGCTCTGTTGTATAGGGTTCACACTCAAAGTATTTTTGAACTTTGAAATGGTTGTTACGAAAGATTAGTATCTGGTGTGTGTAGGTTTGTGATACAGAATTCTGTTGACGGTTCTTCTTAGCAGTACGTCCAGAAAAGGAAGTTTATTGTAATTTTCTATCTCCATGGTGAACTGGATACTGTCAAAAATGCTATTGATTATTGCCTGTGGTTTTTGAATGTCGAGGCGACCGACAATGACAAAAGTATCATCAAACGTATCAGATCCGGATCTTTTGTTTTATCTTGAGCAGTGCAATATCTTCAGGGGCCTTCTTCATGGCTTCCGCGAGAAATCCGGATGTTGGTGATTCCATAATCGTTTCTTTAGTTAGGTCGTAAGTTTTGCCCTCAAACTTGAAGTATATGCATAACCATAAACCCGTCAGTTCACAAATTCTTGACGTCTCCAATGGATTTCCAGGGTGGTGTTCCTAGAGAAGATCTAGAATTTTCCCTGCCAGTTTTAAGTCGATTGTAGTAAAGAGCACTGTCAAGTCGAATGAGAGCATACCATCATCCTCTTCAATCTGGATGTTTCTATTTAGGGGTTTCAGGTGTCCCTATGGTTCTATTTTTCAAATTGATGGATTTGGTTCATCTTGATTTCCAGTTTTACTGTCAGATCCGTATCCAGTAGACGGTATGTGGTAGCATCGCTTAACAGATACTTTGTCTTCTGAATATTTGACCATAACAACCGTTGTCCTTACCTTATCGGCTGGAATTATGATGATATTGTCGTTCTTCCTGGGTGTGTTTAGTGAAGCATCTTCCATATCAAAAAGATGGTCGGGTGTTCAAGTACAGCACATGAGTTGTCTCAACTTAGACCTGGTCTTTTCAGAAAACCCAAACGACTTAAAGGCATGTTTAAATAACTTTGCTCCTCAGTGTTGCAATGGGATTGAGCTCTTTTGAAAAGTCTCTTGATGGGACTTCTCTTATGGTGGCTCGAGTGGTTGCTTTTGAATTGTAGGATTTGATATGTGTGCATGTTTTTGTGGTATACGGATGTTTCCAGTATGCTTGTATTTCTCCGCGTGACGAGCACATCTAGAAACGGTGGACTGTTGTCTCGTTCTGTGTACATCGTGAAATTGATTACCGTGAAACCTTCGTTGATGACAGTAAAAGTTCTGCACAGGCCAACAAGAACCCCGTAAAAGATTCATTCGAAAACCAAAGAACCCACAGTTGACAAGAATCGACTGCGAAGACTTCGAGAAATAGCACACGGGAAAAAACTGGAAGCAGACTCTCGACACGGATCCATGAACACCAATTGGCAACAAAAAGGCACGATCCATTCTACTCTATTTCAGTTCACGAAGACCGGGAAGGTTACAGGTTCAACTTCGAAAACGTGAGGATCATCGTCCAACACAGGCCAAAATACTTGGGGGGATTTCACGAAGCTTGGTACTCCTCGGAAAGTGCGATAAACAGACATGTGAATCTTGACCACGTATGCCAAGGGATCCGATCAAGGGACCAATTACAAGCCAGTAGAAACGAACGCTGATTCAACCCATTACATGTCAACAGTGGAGAAAGATGAACAAAACAACTGGCAGCGTCTAATTAACCTCCTCACCAGGTGCGACCAAGTGACACCGACCAAAGACTAGACGAAGAAACGGATACCATATATATATATATATATATATATATATATATATATATATATTGCCTAGGCCACTGAGGCGTATGAAAGCGTGAAACTTGCCAACAGTGAAATTGTTGGTGAAAATCGATTAATTTGCATTCCATCTCAGTTGATCAAAAATTTGTTATCGCAGTATAAGATGAATGGAGAAATCGAAAAATTCATATTTCGTACTAAGATGATGCGTTTCTGTGTGGAAGGCAGGTAGAGCAATCGACATAAACATATTAAACGACAAAGGTTGACCATTTTCCTTGATTCACCCATCACAGTGAATGAATTATCAGACGTCGCTCACACTTGAGAACGGTATCGGAACGATAATGGAAATGCAACACTATAAACCGGATCGAGACAGTAAAAGAACATAACAAAATAGTGCTCACTGATGTGCCTGAGCAGTCGAAATGCTTTGGTAGAGGAGGACAGATGTTCGACGACCATGATATCGGTGAGAGTATTGGTTAAGGTTGGCTTGTTGCAGCGTACATCGAGAACCTGTTTTCCAACTCGTGAACAGTTGTGTATTCGTCTTCCAGGCTACAACATTATGTTCCGGGACTTGCAGTCCCTCATGGTCGATAGCCTGACTGCATGTGTACAACTTTTGCCTACACTCAACTTGTCATTTATTATTTGTCGAACCATGTATGGGTCGATCGTCCAAGCTCAAAATCAGCTGGAGGATAAGTGTTCTGAGGTAAAACATCCCTCCACATTATCCCTGCATTTCTTTGAAGTTTATGCTGTTATCGTGTTTGTTCTTCGTCCTGCTAATTTGCTGCAGAATGGTCCTTATTCGTACATTTGCAAACATGAAGTGTACTCACTTGATTAATGTCCCCGGTAATGCACTCTGGAGATAGAAGAAAAGTGAGTGAGTTTGTGGACCATTCACACTGACCTTGAAAAAGCATTTGAAATTAATTTTCTTCTTTTCTTCTAAGTATTTCTTAATTTCCACATTCTCACAGGGTTCCTGTGAAAAAATGGATCCGTTGGCGTAAACTTTCGCGAACAATATAGCAAACATGTTTGGCAAACTGACTTGACGGGAATACCGGGATATGCATTCCGCTCGCGAAAAAGAGGGTGTGCAAATCTTCAAGTTGAGGTATACTTGTGGCAATTAACGATCACAATCAGACAAACTATCGCGGTACTCCTCTATTGAGATCTCATTAACGTCGATCGTCATAGTGGAGACGCTGTAAATTGTTGAATTCTTTGCTGTGGTGCTGCCCTGTTTTTAGGTCAATTGTGAATACACACGATCTACTCGGAACATACTATGATACCTTGACCCACGAAGGCCGAGATCTAGCGGTGCCATTTACACTGTTTCGGAGTTAGAGGAAACTGATTCAGTTTACATTTGCCCATTGCGTCCTTCGATAATGAACGCCATTTACTAGTATGAATTTATCGACGTGGTCACATGGTGTGTAAAAACTCGGCTCTGCTATGAAGCTTGATCGTATCCATTCACGTGATAATCAGCTTTCGATTCAAGTAATATTTGATTTGGCGCAATGAATAATCTTTTCCAAATATTTGACACTTCTATCTTAAGTCAGTGATTTTCTCTAACCATATTTCTAGCTCTAATATTGGTGTGCCATTAGATAAAAGTTACTGAGCTTGAAATTTAGTTCGTGAAAGTTTCCCCTTCAACTGAGTTTATGTCCTCATTTCACGAGTGCTTTGTTTATTCCTTTTACCAATGAAGTAACACCATTTCCAGGAAAGGGATAACGGCCAGCAAAAGGCTGCGAAATGAAGAATTTGGTTGGTGGTGGGAGGGTTCGAACCCGATGCCTTCAGGTTGGTACGTAAAGACGTTGTCTGTTGCTACGCACAAAGATTATCACCATCAGACAAAATCAAAGAATAGGACCTTTAAGATTTGGTGAACAATACACGAACACTAACACCGTTTTTGAAAGTTTGAGGTGCGTAGACTGTGATCAGTCAGTTCACCAATGGATATTTAAAGCCCTCGATTAACGGATCTGCTGACTGGTTACCTTGTTTCTTTAAGAGTCACTAGTAAAGTAAACATCCACTCAAATTTCGGCTTCTCACTCATAAATCGATCCTATCACTAGTTCGCAATCGACAGTTACCGCCAACACTATCGCGACCAATCAGGTCAGGCGGATACCAAGCTTCATTTATTAATGGAAATCAAACTGCTATCATTGTCCTGCTGTCAACACTCATTAGCCTTCTAGTCCGGTGATATTTTGTACCGTCTTCATTACGTAACTTGCTCATTCGGGTTTTTTTGGCCAGCTTACCAATCGACCTAATCAGTGCAGTGTATCCGTTGTTGTGTTGACCTCTAACCTGGGAGTGGTGACTTAAACCTGAGCAGTCTTTGAAAACAGTTTGGTTGCCCCATGGTTTTGGCAAAGATCAGTCTTGCAAATCCACACATACACGTACAGGGTGCGCCTGTATAGTGGAAATAGTTAGCGATCAGTGAATACATCAACCTTTGACCTGCAACATGTCCATGCACAGAAAATGACTTTGTGTGCTTGCCCAACACAAAATTCGGTAATGAAACCCACAGCTGTCATGACTGCATCATCATGACTTCATCAAGCTGACCAAGGCACACTGGAGCGAAGAGGGACGTGAGAAGCGGAAAATTTGAGTGAGGTGGGGTGCACATGATGACCTTAGTTTTG
Source organism: Fasciolopsis buskii (assembly GCA_008360955.1). Classification (NCBI taxonomy): domain Eukaryota; kingdom Metazoa; phylum Platyhelminthes; class Trematoda; order Plagiorchiida; family Fasciolidae; genus Fasciolopsis; species Fasciolopsis buskii. The sequence continues at coordinate 33,608 of LUCM01008343.1, forward strand.
TCGTGGCTAAAGTAGACCACCTGGACCGAGCTACGTTCTTCAGTACCAAAAATAGCGTATAATCGGTCAAAAAAGAATGGTAACGAGTAAGATAAACTCATCGTTTCTAAAGATCAGGCCGAGGAAGACTTTGCAAATGGTTTATCCCTTTTCCTCTGGGGTGTACAGCTCTAATAGATGCAAGATAATCTTCTTGTGATAATCTTGCATGAATCATTAGGAGCGTGAATGGATGATAATTACGTTTACGAACCATACTCCACCGAAGATTACCATCAATCAGGCAAGAATAACTTTGAGAAAGAAGACACGAGGTCCAGAAGTATGAGTTTTTGTTGCCAGCAGTGTGTTTTGTGCAAGAATGGGTGACCAAAATTTTCTAAGAAGTACGCGCGAGGTTTCCTCGTTATTGTGGCTTATCGGGTACTAGAAACTCTCTTGTCCAACCATCGCTATACCTATGCACTCCTTTATTTGTGATTACGGGATATACCTACTTGAAGATCGGCAATAACGGCGAAACGGGTCGTGTGCTTCCTGAAAAATTTTAACCTTCCAACCGTATGTGAAATCTACTGACAATAAGTTAAACTAGTTTTCAAAAACGAAGCGTGAACATTTTGCTCTGTTCTGCTGACCTGCTGATCGGCCGCACTTTTCTCCACCTAAACCAATCGGACTTAATGCAGATGTTTGGGCAACACAGCCTGAACCCATGTTCTCAGTGAATCTGAGCACTCCAATGTCCTCATCAAACCCAATTATATCCAAATGCCTTCGCATTTTCACAAACACATGAATGTTTCTTCTTGAAAAAAACTGACCTTAGAAAGTTTACCGAAAGCAAATGTAAAGAGTCCAAATTTCATACGCAACCGTCAATACTGCCTTCTGGGGCCAAAACTTTCCACTGGTCATAACAAATGGCGCGACCGTTGTTCGCTGCAATTCGAACTCAGTTCGTTCTAGATACACTTGATATTCTATGCTAATTTGTTTCCGGAAAATTCAGAACAGCGGGTTTGTCGAATCCACACACTTACAATATTACGTTTGTTGTTATCCATTTCCGTGAAAAATCTTTCCGGCTCTCTTCACTAAACAAGTGAATTGAGCTTCGTTAAATTTCCAGTTACTGAACTGTGGAAGTGACAGTTTCATCTCAGCTTTCTCTGTACTGTAGATTGAACGAAACTGTCAAATCGGGAGTTTGGTTGTCCCTTCGATTTCTCCAGTCTCACATATAAATGGAACATTTTAGTGAACTATGCTGGACATAAGAGATCCTAATGGTGCTTACTTAGCACTAACCACTTAATGGGGGATTTCACTTTTGCAGAATTCACCGTAAGGGTATCAGCATATGGAAGCTTCAATGGCAACTTGTTTCTGCGTGATCCATCTGTACTATACTGACACAAAAAGATAACGGTTTCACTGATAGCGCACCAAAGTCCAAGAACACCTTAACTCTCTTTTTCGTTCGTCTATTGCTAGCGAGTTTTCTTAAGGCTGACCTCAATAAAGTTTTCTGTAATTGGCTCCCACACTGACGACTGGAGTGAGATTCGCTTTAAAGTAAACATGTTTTCCCCACAATGATTTTGCACCGCATTGTCAACAACCGATCCGCAGCTGGAGCAGTGATGACGGGGAATTCTTTAATTACATGAATAGCTGTAGCGGAACATGGATTTGTTCCATCGGTTCGCTTGTTTAACCGACCATTGACCGCCCAGCGCGGTCGCCACTTGCTGCCACTTCCGACTGTCGTTTCCTTGTACTGGCCAAGTGTTAGGGTTATAGTATTGCAGTCATACAGAGCCAAGTAGGGGTGACGCACAAGTGGTCACAAGGGTTAAGGGCAGGCAAACGTAATACGAGATCCGCGTTAAGATAATCGGTCTTACACGGCCGGCGGTGACCAAGAGGACAAGGCCGTGGCGTTTGGACGTAAAGGTCGCGGGTTCGAATTCCCCCACTGCTGGTCGACTTCCCCACTTGACAGCCCTCTGCTGGCCGCGGCCCATTTCCTGAGAAATGAAGTACATTGTTATTTCATTAATAAAGGAAGTAAAAAGATGAAAGGAAACAAAATACACCCAAAGCTTTCGGTCATACACGAAAGAGAAAATGACAGTATTCCGACTGTCCTAGATATCATGATGATTAGATTTCCAGATGAAACAATACGAAAAAAGTTAATCGTGAAGGAACTTGGACTG
>LUCM01008347.1:9532-32098 GCA_008360955.1 Fasciolopsis buskii
ACAAACCCCCCACTGCGTCGACTACCTGCAAAATGGTCCGATTCACGTACCATCGGTTACAGTACGACCTCTACAGTTCTGGACAGAACTGCAGCGCGGTCAGCCTAACTGTGATATGTCAATGTGACTTCAGGCTACCCGTCGAGTTAGAAGCCCACTGCGCAGATGCGAGCGCGAACGTCTGTCGAAAATTGAGCGAGAGGCTGCACAAGAATTCGTTAGAAGTCGTTTCCCCGTTTGCCGTTGGTCGCGGCAGGCAAGGCGCAATCCGCCCGCCTGAACACACGGAACTCCCGATGACACTCGAGTTGTTCCACTGTGCATATAAAGTCTCTGCTACCACGTACAATGTGCAGACGCGTTGCTCTTCCGAACACTAGTGACGAGGTTATCGTAAAATTTCGTCTTTCTCGATGTCAGTACTGCAGTCTGTGGGAGCGTATGGCGAGATAACAAATAAACCACGCTTAACACTACTATCCTTTCGGACGCCAACTGATCCCTGCAGTCTCATGGCACGCAAGCGACTGTTGACTGGGATCCAGTCTGGAAGAGCTGTTTCAGCCGTCTCACCCAAGACCATTCCTACTCCACGTTGACCCACAGCTTGAACTGTTTCGTCTCCTGAAGTGTGCAGGAAATATTTTGACGCGACATTAAGCGCAGGTCGTCGAATTAATCCACTCGAATCCCGAATTCGTGTTTCACTCACGCAGCGGACATCAGTCGAAAGTGAGTCCACTATCAGAGCCAAACACGCCTGTTGACCAGTCTGCATTAAAGTGCGCACATTGAAGTAACCGAGATTCAGAGGCTGACGAGGCTTGAAAAAATGTGAGCTAACAGACTGAAAACTACCTGCAACATTATTTGATAACGAACCATCCTCGTGAGAGTCGATGGGGCTGTATCTTAGCCGTTCTTCACGAATGCTGATGTTCCTAAGTTTTGTATTTTCACCTACCCTGTCTCTCTTATTTATTAACGATCTTTTATCCAAATACATTTACCCCAATAAACTGAAAATGTTACCCTCCACTGTTCTCTTCCTTAATACACTATCCACCGCAAAAACTCCCGGATCAGCTGTTCCTGAAAGACACGCACTTAGGAAATCTTTCAAGTCCAGAAAGACTATGATCGTGGGTCGGCGGTATGTGCGATGCGTTTCGAGTATTTAGCGAAGAGTGAATATCTGATCGATGCAACCTTGACCTGGACGAAATCTGGCCTGCTGTTCGCAGATATTTCTCTCACGAAACGGGGTCAAACGGCGCAGCATTATCGAAGCTAACACCTTAGTAACCACCGGAATTAAACTAACGTCACGATGATTGCTACAGTCACTCCGTGTGCTCTTCTTGAAAATTAGTACAATCAGTGACTCACCCCAGGATAACGGAATACGTTCCTCGTTCCGAATATGAAATTGTTTTTGCTTCATACCACGAGAAGTTTTGAATCTCGATAACAGTGGCCACTATATAGATAGCTGCTCGAATAATCACGTCTTGAAATGGAAATTATTTTGGATAGATCCAGGCCGTGGTATGATTTTGTAGCCTTGACCTAAGTGTGTTTTCACTCAACTTACGTCAACCTAAAGGAAAGCCACTTTACTCAGAATAACATGTTTGGTAAATTCTGGTGAAGTGAAACACGAAGCTTCTTTCGGATGGATTATCCCATCTTTAAGTCAAAGGATTATCTCCGTCGCCACAACAACGTAAGTTATTTTAATTCACAGAGTGAAATAAAGTATGGGAAGTAAACCCCATGGTCAGAAGATATACTGTGGTGGCAGGAATTGAGGGAAACATTCATATAAGAGCCGGTTTATTGATCATGCTTTTGAATAGTGAAGGACTGCAAGTGGGTGGGAATAGAGAAATTAGTAAGGTGTTCCACGGTTTCGAAGTCCCGGGAAAAAGAAGTACAACACTAGGCAACAGAAACCTGATAAGAGTGATTAGCTGTCTGTGTGCGAAATGAGCAAAAAAGGACTCCAGGAGAGGGAATTGCTAAGGCAAATTGTGAAGAACAAAAGCCGAAATATTATCAATAGAAAAAGCATAGCGAAACAACGGCCCGACGATAAGCTAAAGAACCGCAAAGTTGATGTTAACGAAGAATCGGTGATCAGTCGAATGACCCAATCGAGAAGAGGAAGCGAGGTAGATGAAGCCCCACACCACACGTGACTGCAGTATTCAAATCCGGGATGAATTTGAGCTCTGCACAATAGAAGATAAACTGGTGTGAAGGAACACTTGGAACGGAATAGAAAACCAACTTTGGGCGCATCGCGAGAAGCAAGTTCAACTATGGAGACCAGTACAATGAAGAACTAATGGATAAGCTGAAAAAAGAAGCAGAGCCTGTGGAACTCACAATTGACGAATTAAAAACAATGTTTGACGAGAAAGAATGATATTTCGAGGAAATTAAAAACCTTTTTGAAAAATTGCATTTGACATAGTTGCCTGGTCCCCAGGATGTGTTGTGTTGGACTGCTCAGTTTTTTTAGGTATACTGGCAGCATAACCGTCACGATTGGTATTGTTGTTTCGATTGCGGTTCAGTTGTACGTAAGAGACCAATGAATAGTATCGTCATCGCCGAAAGAATGGATTGGTCAAAGATAGAGAACAGGCGGTCGTTAGTGAATAAGGGAAACAAGATGGGCGCAAATACTGAAATTTTGGTCTACGTCAGCGTTTATCGGAAATGACTGGGACAGAACTCAACCGACTGAATCGGAGATGGTTCGCTTATTGAGAAATCTCGATGTTCATGGTACGAGAGACGGATTAGTCCGAGGAGAAGACCTTGCCAGAGTCGGTCGAGAGCCTTAGAAAAATCAAGCGAGTGCAGGTATGTTTGTCCCTGGTTGTCGGGTGATGCCGACCAGGAATATGAGGCGAGGGCCAGCAGATCGTCCGTTGAACGGCGAGATCGGGAAACTATATTAGAGGTCCCTCAGTAGTCGTTCGCTCTCGAAAACTGAAGACCGTTGGTTGAGGTTGACAGCCTCACATAATTTCGAAATGAGAGATATGAGAAAAATCAGACGATAGTTGTTAGAATCCTTAGTATCCCAACGATTAGGAATGGGGGACATCACTGCATGTTTCTAAGACGTAATGATGGGGCCAACTCAGGGATTCACAGGTGGGTGGAATGCCGTCGTAACGTGGTGGTTTGGAAACGTTCAGAGAACTTAATGCTTGGCGGATCTTCCCGGTATTGACGGCGGGTATATGGAGTGGAATAGTGGGAGAGAAAGAAGCTGTAGATGTAGGATAATTGGATAAATTGGAATTGAAGGAAAGTCCGGAAGCAAAAACAGCTTTCTCGTGTGGTTCACAAACAAGATCATCACAGGAACTATACACAGGAAAGAAATTGGAAGGACCGAGATTGCGCTAGACTGTTTTACCAAGGGACCAAAATTCTTAGCCACCACTGGGGAGTGAGAGTAGACGCTCTGCTTTGCCATACACGAACTGGTGTTGGGAGACGCGAGTGGGCGATCGATGCCAGCGGCGAAATACTGAGCGCTTCAAGCGTACAGCACGGTTGCATGCGTGATTAAACCACTCGGAGGATTCGGTTTACCTGGTTTGGGAATGTGTGAAATTAGAGGATTCATACCTCGATGACCAATGTCGGTAAAGTTGGGAGCAAATGTAGCAGCGTTTAAAGTAAAGCAAGCACCCCGAGGGTAGGAAACTAAGGCGTCGCGGAAGCCATCTTAGTCGGCTGAATTGTAACACTGAAATGTGTGTCTTGAGGAGGGTGGTGGATTGTGGCGAGTGAAATTGACGGATGCTGCCATAAGACAATGGTCGGATGAGCCGAGAGGAAAAAAAGAGATATTTGAGTACAGTAAGTGGGAGAAAGTTTGGATAAGATCAAGAGTATGCGCACGGTCGCCAGTTCGATCGGATGTACGTGTGAGGTGAATTGTTGACCACAGGGAATTGTTCTGCTTCGCGCCTAATGACCAGTGTCAAAGGAGTGTGCCAGCTTTTCGCGGTTGTGAACATTGGAATCTAAAATAATGATATGGCCCCTAGAATCTGCAACAAGCAAACTTTTAGTGCTGACGATAAACAAAGCGAAAGTAATGATTGAAATTTGCGATCAAGCGAGTCAAAATTTGGTATCCATCCTGCAGGCAGCAGATGAATGATGAATAGTCAAAGCACAAACGCCAGCTATGGGAAGAGTGAAAGGTATAATTGGGACATTGAAAGTGTAGTTTCTGATGAAGGGGAGATTCGAGTTTTGGCCAAAAATATAGTAAGATGAAAAGATTGAGGAAACTGGTGAACAGAATCAATTTTGCAGTTCAGTCTGCGGATGCTGGTGAAAGTGATGATAACCTGTTCAATTTTTGCTTGTGTAATGAGAGCGCGAGGACGAATGATTATTTTGCGAGAGGATCAACAATCATGATCTTGAGACTTCAGTGGTTCAGGCGTGGTAGTGAGCCATGCGACGGCAGTGCTATCTACTACCCCTGTTCCTTGTGCACTCCCTTTCGATCCTTTTCTGAGACTGCCATCGTTTTCCTCTATTGCACATGATGATTACATTCCCTATTTCATTGGCTCATTAGTTCATACTCCCTATCTGCTGACACTTGGAGCGTTTACATGCTATTCGAGCATTGTCTTTATCAATCTAAATCAGGACTAGCGAAACGAATTTCTCTCATAAAGTTATAACATAAACATAGGTAACTCTCTGATCACTTCCGGATATTAGTGGTTTCTTCCATGAAAGATATGTTCTTGGAATAGTTTGTTCGTTCGATATGATGTAAATGATGGTCTAGTTTTGCTTTAATCGCTGGAAAAGCTTACAAAGATTAAAATCGATCGTATTTTTGAAGTCATTATCTACCACATTGTGGTACAATGATAATTCGCTGTTTCTCGCTTGCTGTCTTACTGTCTGGATATCGCTGGACGCTTAAACGATTTTGTCGAATGGCGAGCTTTGTAAATCAGGAACCCTTCTTAAGCGAAAATTTTTCCATTTATGATCAGCCATGACTCTTAGATCCCAGTTACCCCAAAAGATCCTAGCTAGTAAATAATTAACTTTAATTTATAATTGCAGGCCTGGTTATGGGTAGAATTTTCGATAAAATAAGTGTTTCTTTTGCACACTTGAGCTTGTTGCCACCCGTGCATTCAAGCTAGGATAAGCCTTAAGATCCCTCAAAAAACGTCTGAGGTTTTCTTATGCCAGTAGAATTCAATTTTTCATACTCAGCGGAGTTTGCCTTGACAACCAAGGTCAGTCATTTAACTGGCTTCATTACATTCGACGAGAGGATGTAATGATGTTAACCTGTACACAAATTTGTGACAGTTGCCGACGCTTTTTTTTGTAACTTGTAGGTAGTAGAGCCATAATAATGTTAGCAGAGACAAATTTTACATCCATCACAATTGACGACAATGGTAAGGATTTTCGATACAGTTCGCGTTAAAAACTCACATGGTGCCCTAACTTTGCAGGTGGTCTGAATCAGTTCGGTCATAGCGCTACGTCGGCGCTTTTCTGTCCAAAACTGTGAATCATATTAGACCACATTTCTTAAATCCGAATTTGGCTGCGGCTTATTGGTCATTGATACAAACCTGGTTAGAACAGTAAGTTCGTCCACTCCGGATGTTCGCAGCCGTCGCAAGTAGAAGCTATCAGGCGAGCTAAGATCTTCGGCGAACAGCAATGTGGATCAGCATTGGGATCGAATCGACTGGGGAGTGTACTTGACAACAGGCTTCTGTCAGGATCCTAAATCCGTTGTTGATCAACGAAACTGTTGTCTCATGAGCTGTTGAGTCTAACTGGGCAAAAATATCAGCTCTCGATAGGCATCTGTAATGTCAAGTGGGTGAAAGGTCGTGAAAACTGTTGGGCCAAAGTAGCGGAAGAAATTGAGATCACAATCAGTGACTGGCTAATTTTGCACACGCCACCAGTGGTCAATGCGACGACACTCGACAGAAATGGAGAATCTTTCGATGGCATGGAGCACAAGTTCAACCGTTGGGCTAAGTACTTCAAACAACAGTTTGGCTGACCACATACTGATATGCTTACTCCAATGTTGACAGCTGCGAATCTTTGAGTGTCTATTCACCACCCAACAGAAGTGGAAGTAGAGTAGAGTTGAGTATTCGAATGCTGGAGAGGGGAAAAGAGCCTGACCCCGACGAACCCGCCCTCCAGTTCTTCTCAAAATGGATGGAGAGGTCTTGATGAACGCACTCACCTCCTTGAGCCGCAGGGAGCGTATTCCGTTATCACGGATTGAGCCTCTGGTTGTCGTCACTTCAAATAAGAGAATGCGCAGTGACTGTAGTAATCTTTTGGACATCAGTTTACTTCCGATAGTTACCAAAATTTTAGCTTCGGTAATGCTGCGATGTCAGACACCGACACCGAAAATCGTCCTTTTTGTCAAATTGAAAAGGGCCTTCGACTCAGTCGACCAAAAGGTGCTATTGAATGCCCTTCGCCGGAAAGGCATGCTGCAGAATTTTATGAATCTGCTGCGAGCATTCTACTTTCATTCGTGGTTGCCTGAGAGTATATGGTTAACTGTCAAATTCGTTCTAAACTATTATCGGTGTTCCATCTCTCCATTTTTGTATAACTTCGTCATTGACGAGGTCATGGAGATGCTTTATGAGGTCTTCAGAATGTAGGCATCAAATTACCAAATAAGAGTTGTGTGACCTAGATTATGCAGGCGACTTTGTTGCTCATATCAGGACCATATGACGTAAGGAGTGTATCACTATCCACTATGCTTCATAAAAAGCAACTGAAGCTTGCATGTCAAGAACCAAAACGAAGAAAGAGTAGAAAAAGAAAACGGCTTCGGTCGGAATTCCGTACAGATCGGGTATTTCGTAAGCAATAAGAAAGGTTCCCAGTGACCTTGATATTCACACTTTCTTCCGGATGGATAATACGTTAAAGCGCCACTTATCAAAGACTAAAGATCAAGTCGGTGTGCAAGACCAAGACAACTGCATCTACAAAATCAGTTGCAAGGAATGCCCAACAGATTACACTGGACAAACCAGCAGACAACGGATGACACGGATAACAACACAGAAGGAAAGAAAAGTGCAGACCTTCGGATTAGGCGGCCTTATCAAAACTTGAGCGCGATTCAGCCATCACTCTGCATGCCATAGCAGAGGGACATAACGTAGATTATGAAAACACAAAAGTACTCCAACGTGAATTCAGAACCTTCACTGAACGTAAATTTGCCGTGGCTCTGGCGCTAAGCCCCACCCCGCATGCATCAATCGGAATCACGGAGCGGAGATTTCGGAGATATAGACAGCCCTAACATCCTTGAGAAACAAACATTCCAAGGGTCGCCACGCTATTTGACCCCACCACCAAGGCGACGCATGACGTGAAGGACAAGTATTCTCTCACCCGGCCCAAAGTTCAAAGTACGCACATTCATAAACACAGACATCGAAACATCAGTTGTCATTTGAATGTTTCCTCAGTCATTTGATTGTAAAACTTGCCTTGAGAAAGACTATCCACGGTAGTCGAAACGTTGGCACATTACATTTACCAACAACGCTGTGTTAATAACATTGTCATTCACGACTTTGTTGCTCGTTCAAATTTTGCGGAATATGCGCAACACATACTAGCGTGAGGTGCGGCTCCATGCGCCGTGTGCTTTTCTTGTTCAGAGATTCGATGACAATATTACCGAGCTTTGTATCGATGGGGGATTAGCTCGGGTGTTTCAGTAACCTCGGAAACTGCATAACGAAAAATGATAATACGGTATTAGAATTGAGTACGCGTTTATCCAAGGCTCGGGCGGCACACTCTGGACGGAAATTAAGATCTCGAAATCTTTCCTTTGCTGTATAATTCTTCACCTTATTACTCTGCAGTCGATTTTTCGCTGTTGCTCGCTCTCTTTTCCTCCTTCAACTATATGATGCTGTGAGGTAGCAACTATGTTCAGAGTAATTTGATGCAAGGCCGTCGACTGTGAAGACTTAACTGACTTCGGTCTTGTGGCTCTGATCTGGTGTTCCGTGTGCCCACTGCTGCAGCCCCTCCAATTTTCCCATATAGTTGCGTGACATACATTTTGCGTACTGAGGATGTTCGTCTTTTAGAGGTTTCTGATCAATCGATACTTGTGCGGTATCTCCAGGATTGGAGGAAATAACCACACCAGCACTGTGCAGGTTAGGAATTTACTATCGGGCACGGGGCCAGAGAATACTCTATCAAATCATGTCGAGCTTAGTACACTTTGTTGGTTGGGTCACGTTGCATGTAACAGACACTCATCTATCATACCCTGCCTTATTTTCCGTTCCTCCATGAAGTGGAAGAAACCGCGTGGAGGTCAACAGGTGGCCTGGCAACGTGGAATGTGAAAACGTATAGCGAACCTAAGTAAGGTAAGTGACTCGCATCTCAGTGGTGAAAGTCCAAAAGACTGATCAACTCGTAGCCTGGAGACACTGGGTGTTAGCGAGACGTGAACAGTGGCGATTGTCTTGTCCGTTTGTGTCGAAGCAGAATGATCCAAATTTGTATTTTTGCATTCAAAATATATTCCATCCGTTGTCGACTGTTTAGTTATTTCCTTTTCCCTTTGTATAGATTCTCTCCCTGTTGTCCTTGCATATTCCTTCTTCCTATCGGAACATGTAACTCGGTGAAAACGTCAGCGGCCCCTTGGGGCTTCTCCTGTTGTTTAACGTTGACTGATGATTAAAGTGGTCACGTGCAATGGAATCTTTTATTTTGAAAATAGCCACGGTTTTATAAATTATTATCGGCTGAATGTTTTGAACTATTTTCCTACGAAATGGACCTTCAGGGACCCGACAACGTTGCTCCAAATCCTGAAGGGGCTGGAAACGATATCACTAAATCATCTGAACCATTAGAAGTCACCGAAGGTGGCGATGGGACAGAGTGCCCACCTGACTTAGATCAGAGGAAGCAGGAAGCAAAGGATAAAACATCAAACTTAATGACGTCACATTTCATCTCAACGGCGTCAAACACATGGGAAACTGAAGACGCTTCTGCAGCTGATCGAGAGGAGGGGGAACTATCTTCTGGAGAGGATGATGATGATGACGACGATGACGGTGAATCAGCCGGTTCAATGGGTCGGTCAAAGAAACGTGCTCGGCTGGAGCAGTCGTCATCGAGAGTGAATTCATCCATGGAAGTCCGTGGTCTTTCAGATGCTAATCCTCTTCCTCGTGATAATCACACGAACCCTATCAACGTAGAAGGTTAGATCCACAGGCATCATTTTTCCCTTTTGTTCCTCTGCTTTCCAGTTATATCTGTCTGTTTACCTGGAAGCCTTGGTGGGTTCTTACCGCTGTTTCCATTTTGCTAGTCGCTGGGTTCCCACTAAATGTCCTTGTTACTGATGATAGTACTTCGAATTTGTTTTCTCAATTATTCATCCTAATATCTACCTCGTCAGACGTTTTTAGGTAGTGGTGCAACATTTTGTCTGGTCTTCTAATAGAAGTTAACCAAAACATCGAAAGGGCCCATTCCTATCTCAAGAATTCCTCAAGGTATTCATAAAATTAGGCTTGTCTTCTCTGACGAGAAAGTATATAGAAAATGACTATCTAGCATAACAACTTCTTTAAATTTGTTGTTCATGTTTCAAATTAATAATTTACAGTTTATAAGCGATGGGTAAGCTATTTGCAAAATTATATCGTTAGAAGAGGAAGAGAGGGGCATCCTGGTATAATTCTAATCTGGTTCTTATTCCCCTTAGTTAACCGGTCTACCCTTGAGTAAAAGACCTGCTTACGTAAATCAATTGCGTTTCTTTTCGATAAGATGGATCTTGTTCATAGTGATCTCCGGCCTTGATTGGTTTTCCTCAATGCTGCCTCTTCGAGCTAAAACAACGGACTGACTAAATAAGTCAAAAAACAACTACAAATGTGAGGAGCCTATTGCGGCACTCAGCCATATCGCCTGGTTTCTCCAAATGTCGATCGTAAGTTTCTGGCGAAACCCCAACCTGAGTGTCAAACTGCATCTGCCTTGTACAGTTCACTTATGACCTTCTTTACTTTATGTTCTGTTATAGGCCAACTATCTTGACCCATTTTTCGACTAACGTTTGCGTTGGATAAATGATTCACTGACGTAATCGGATTGTGATTAAGCGTTTCGTTTATAGCAATCACATTAAAGTTCTATAATTCACTTGACGTCATATATATTTCTGGAACCTCAACGGACCAGGAGTTTGCGGAATGTCTGCATGTAGCAGGGGATACAAAAATGTAGGGAAAACAGAAAAGGCTCCAGCTTTCGGCATTAGTCGCAACTTTCACCGGCTGATTAGGAAGCAAGCGAGATGACCAAAGAATTTGACGGCACACTGATTCATTCGGCTGGAGCGTGGGCCGAACACTTCAGGGAGCAGTTCAGTCGACCCACGGCCACAGTGGGCCCTGTGCTTCTGCCTACAAGTGAGCCAAGCCAAGTGGATGTCAGCCCTCTATTCGAAATGGAGGTCATCAAGGAAATAGGTTTTCTGAAAAGGCATAAGACAACTGAATCAGATGGACTGTTACCGTCCTTCTTCAGGGAGGGTGGCGAAATGGCAACATTGGAGCTGACAAAACTCCTGCGATCAATCTGGTCGAGGGAAGACATTCCTAAGAAATTGTGTGGATCGATGGTTGGACCAATTTACAAGAAAAGCGATAGATCCTCATGTGAAAACCACAAAGGAATTAGTTTAGTAATCATCGCATCCAAACTGCTCGCGGGCTTTATCGTCCGCTGATCATGTGGCATTCTCCAAACGTGGATGCGTGAGAACCAAGACGCGTTCGATCCCGATCGAGGTTGTATTGACCGAATTTTCATTCTGTGATAGATTTTACGACATATACACACGCACCACAAACCCGAGATATTAGTCTTTCTTGATTTAAAAGCGGCGTTCGACTCAGTCGATTGTGCAGTTCTTTGGCACTGCCTCTCACTTAAGGATGTGTCAGAGTAATTCATTTCACTCATCCAAACTCTGTATGCGACTATCCGAAGCTGAGTTCTCGCTTACGGCAACCTCTCATCCGAATTCACCATAAGAAGTGGTGATCGTCAAGATTTTCTCTTTTCATTTTCTTCTTTTCAAATTTGCAATTGGCATGGTTATGGAGAGAACCCTATTCTCATGTGAGAATAGTTTCATCGACTTGAAAAATGCGAACAGCCCTGTGCTACTTATTGAAGACCCAAATAAGTTGCACGCTTTGCTCGATCATCTGAATGGTAGTGTAGGTATGTTTGGGATGCGTTTTGCACTTTCGAAGTGCAAAATCTCGTTGGACGAATAGATTGGCTCAAATTCGAACCTTGTTCTTCCAGGGGAAACAGTGAGTGAGGTGTATAGATTTAGTTACTTGGGTAGTTGTACCTCATCTGGTGGTGGTATGTCGGAACAAGTTTCTTCGCGCATACAGAAGACTCGAGTGATATTCGCCGACCTGAGGCATCTGTGGCGTCGGCGTGACATCCCGCTATCGATCAAAGGTCGGGTATACACACCATCAGAGAGGTCGGTATTCCTCAAGGGCTCCGAAACAGGGTCGTGGAGAGCAGAAGATATACAAAGACTTTCGGTGTTCGAACACCGTTGTCTTCATAGTGTTGATAGAATGTGTTGGGAAAATTTCCTGATTATCGTCGTATCGATGGCTGCGTTCAGCTGTCAGTGCAATGAAGGGTCATATGGGATGGTCAACGAATGCATTTGCGTTGCTTTCTCCATGTGAAAATAAAACGAAGCTGAATTTCTTCTCTATATTGCAAAATGTGTCCGGATGGCAGGAGAAAGTAAGAGGTGGAAGATTCTCGAAATGTTTTCTTAACTTGCGTTTCATCAGCTGTTCTATGAAACAGCACGGGGAAAGATTCAGAAGAGAGACATCTTTTGTAAATCATCCTTCGTTATTTTACCGTTTCAATTGACGTAACACCACACATTGTGCACCGCGTTTGTCAGGTGCAGTTGATAGGATCTTCTGTGCTGAGAACCTCGAGCTTTGTTTCACTTCCAGGCCAGTCTTGTACCTACGAACTACAGATAAAACGCCAGATTCTGCAATTTGTTCTCCTGTTCCTGTGGATCTGCGCACTTGGGCGGCACACCTGGGCCCTTGTCCGATCGGGTCCGTCGAGTCTAGCTTGGTTGAGCACCGATTCGATCAAAGCAGTTATCGGTGCTGTTTGTTCACAGTTTGCGGAGGCAGATTGTAACCGAAGCATTCCGTCCCACGTGCAGAATCACAACTAAGTCTTCAAGGCTGCTTATGAGTTGCCCCTTCTAGTAGCTGTAAGGATTAGATTATGCGATCCTCCACTGTGATCTGAAACGATTCCTTAATGCACTGCTACTCCCATGGCCCGCTCCCCACATGCTCAGGAGGGAACAGTTGAACTAGGTACACGCACTATGTTCGTCTAGAATTAAATCTGGATCATATTTATGCACCTGTTTAATGTTTACTCATTCACTTCATTCCGTTACCTTGTTTTCCTTAACCCAGTTGATACTGGCCTTATATAATGTGAGGTAGAGGGTATGATTGTGAATCACTGACAACGAGCTTGGTGTTGCCCTAAATGTGTCCATTCACATTGTTGACTGATTTATCCGTAAACTATGTTTATAATTGGGATGCGCTATGAAATTTATGTTAACCTGATATGTGCTCTAGTTATTTCTTGTTGTCATTTGGACGCCCGTAGCCACTGCATAACCGTAAGCTGCATGTTCCATTTAGCCTCGGTAGATGTCAATGCCAAAACTAGCAAAAAACCTGCGGTTGTACCACCGATAGGGAGCGTTGGTTCGGTCCCCGCTGCCAGTAGCGGCGGTCGTCGTCGACGTCGTAAACGTGTGGTGGCTGCCTGTCCTCGAGTTGTGTTGTCAAATAACCCAGGAGGAGCAGAAACCAAGGAACCTTTTACGTTATCTGGTGATTCCCAAGTGACTTCAGTCAGCGACTTGAAGTCTGTTAGGACGCAAGTAAGCTTAACACTTTTTGCTGTAACGTGGCTGTTCTCGAAACGGTCATCTTCATGTTGCCTAGACGTGGATGTCCGAAGTTTTAACTCTGACACTGCCGATCACTTTTCCATTTGATAATCTTATAACATGTCAGCTGTTAACGCTCATCCCAAGGGAACTGCAAGCGTCCTGATCTGGAATGGTCAAGGTGAAAGTTAAACTCATGCTCCGAAGCGCAGTAAGTGTAACCAACGACGTGCATACCTTTGTGGGAATCAAGATGGTGATGTGCAATCTTCAGTTGATGTCAGCTTCTTTTCTGGAATCTAGTGGCATTGTTTTATAGAGACAATAGTGCACACTGTTGAATCTCCTGTCTATATCATCTCTTCGCAGATATTGTTCAGGAACGATTTGTTCGTAATTTCGTTCATTAGGGATTATCCTGGCGCAAACTCCGTGGTCCGCTCGCAGTCATATAGCATACATATCACAATCAAAAGTTAGTTTCGGACATGAATCAACGTCAACGCGTACCTATTGAATTATCTGACGTTTCTACTCTTACAAGTGTTATTCACTGCATGTCTGACTCACTGGCTCTCTCACTGAAACAAGCAGCCGTAATTCGCTGACCAACTTACATTTATTCTTGCATTTCACCGCTAATTTCCGCTAACTCATCCCCATTCGCTCTGGCGAATTATTTTAATTTTCTCTTTTCGCTGGAAAAATTGTAGATCCAAATGAATCATCTAGAAATGACGTTATTTCTTGCTGAATGCCCGCATTATTTCATAGTAATGAGCCCATGTTTGGATGGTTTTCATGGTGCATCACTGAAGATCGGTGAATTTTATTGTGTAGTGCTCTAAGCGACGCATTTACTTTTCATTCAATTAATGTTAGATCACTGTTTTTTCCCGCTAGGTGTTTGCTGTGAAAGATAAAGAAGTCGAGTCACTTTTGACTGTTGAAGAAATTCGTGCCTATTGCTCCCGATTGTTTGAGATCCAGGTTGAGCACGTGACCAACAAAAGGTTAGCGCTGAATTTTGTCAGATCGTTCATCAAAACAGATAACCTCAGTATTGATTCAAATTTTGCTATAATTTCTTTTATTGGGATATCTAATATTTTGGAGAGCTGTTGGTTTTCCTTATATAGTTCACTTTATGGTAATCCAAAAGACGTTTCTTGAATGATCTTAGATGTTTAACCTTTTTATTTTTTCGCTACTGATTTTCACCTACTCTGTCATTTGACGATGCTTGGCTCTTAGATGTCATAAACAAGATGGTCGCGTTCCGGCTGTCGCAGAAGCGAAGCCGCCACAGAATCGTGTCTTGATGATGGTAAGTTTTAGTTTGTTTATAAGTTTCTTGCTGTCTCAACAGACTTTGGCTTGTTTCTTTATTTTCTAAGAAATTTGAGAAATCAGGAGATACTTTCATTTGTTCTTACGTGCTCTCTGATGAGTGAATTCATTCCGGACAAAGTTGGGGTGATTAGCGCATTTTTTATGATGTGACGTTAGGCTCTTGCAATCTCCCCCTTGATTTTATGCTTCCGCGGAAGTGTAAAGCAGTTTACTTCACATTCTCAAAGACCTGCTCCACTAGCAAAACAAATCAGAATCATGATGCTGAGATTGCACTCAGTGCGGCTCGGATCATCAGATTTACCAACGGATGAATGTTATCCGGCTATGAAGAGACCGATCATGTGCAGCTTATAGTTTCTTGCGTCCGTTGTGGTTATATCACCCGATCTTTCTTTGTTGTTAAACAACCGCGACGTATTTGGGGTCATATTTTTGCTCGTTAAAATCTAGAGAATAAGAAGTTATTAGATCCCTAGGTAATTTATTCAATTTCGGCGTCTCTATTCAACATGCGCCCATGTTTTTCAAGTTTACCATGACCAAGTAGCGCAGCACTAAATTTGACTAATTAGCATCTGGACCTAGTGGCTCTTCAGTGAGCCGAATTTGTTCCCCGTGAGTATGACCTTCACTTCGCCGTACACCTTCAGGTATTTGGGTAGTTAGCCAAAATGACTTAAGTCTGCAATTGCAATAATTAAGTACCAGTATATGCTTTCTCCACTTACCAATTCATCCGTTTGGTGGTGTAAAAAACAGAAATTCAAGCAATAACCTAAATTCCCCTCCATTTTCAGCCCGAAGAAGCTAAAGTTATCCGATATCAATTACCGTCCACCGATGGGGACCCTTTACGGCGCCCATCAAAAGGTAAGTTTGTCCGTGCATGTTTGTCTGAGATCTTAAGGTCATACCAAATTTAGACGTTGACAAACTCCGGCGCGATTCTCTGCTTAATAGTGCATCACGAACGGACAACTCCTACTGCTATTTATCTTTTACTATCAGCTAGAAGCCACTCGATATTCGGTAGGAAAAAGAATCAATTCTCAGCTGGTGAATCTGCGCAAATGGAAGTCGATGAGATTGCGAAATAACGGAATTCGAACCATCGTATATGTGTATCTGGTGCGCTGGTTGTAGCATTCAAGTTTTTTTAGAGTTTCTAAATGGTTATTTTACAACGACGAGTTTCTCCGAGAACTGTCATGACTGATATCGAATGTGGCCACTACGGATTGTCAGTGGTAGGTATTATATCGAGTGTATTGCATTGATCAGAGTTTACTTTAAAAGTCATGCAAAGTTCAACCCAATTTTCGGTTTCTGCAGCTATTAACTTTATACCAAAATTCGCTGGTTTCGGTCGCCATGCTCCTGCACTAACTACACGGAGAAAAGTGAACGAGAAATAGTGGATGACCAAGCGCGAGATAATAAGTTGAACAACTACTCAGAAGAGAAGGGATTTCAGAGGCAGGAACAACATTGACTGCACCATTGAGACATATTGCCCACGGTCTCCGGTCATCCCTTGAGAGGATCTCTTGGCCTCCAATCCGGTAACCTAACTTCACCGACACGAACCAGTCCGTTGGTTAAAGTTTGCACACTTTTCTCCCATGTCATCGACTGGCCACCTCAAACCATATTCTGACCACTACCTGGCTCGCAGAACAGCATACAACGGGGCAGTCGTTCTGTGGGCAAGCACAAAACATATTCCAATCAACTTAACTTACGCTGATTAATTGCCAGTTCTAAACATTGAACCCTAGCATCTAGCACATTACACTTAACCTCTAAGTTACTGAGGAAATTTTCCCACCGCATTCTATCAATACTATGAAGACAACGGTGTTCGAACACCGAAAGTCTTTGTATATCTTCTGCTCTCCACGACCATGTTTCGGAGTCCTTGAGGAATACCGACCTCTCTGATGGTGTGTATACCCGACCTTTGATCGATAGCGGGATGTCACGCCGACACCATAGATGTCTCAGGTTGGTGAATATCAATTGGTTCTTCTTTATGCGTGAGGATACGTCATCCGAAATGTGACCATGTAGCTAAATCTGCCTTCTCGCTCACTTGTTATTATACAAAAACAAGGTCCGGTTCCGATCCGTTACTATCTTGTTACGGAGTTTTGCATTTTTGAGGTGAATAATGCATCCCAAACTTACCTATACTATTGTTTAGTCGATGGAGGAACATTTGTAGAGAACTCGGGTCTTCATTCAGTAGCACATTGACTACCGCTTATTTCAGGCTCGGAAGTTTACTGTTTTGCGCAAATATCAATTCCTTTAAATACTTGATATGATTCTCTGTAGTCTCTTTCTCAAACTCTTGAAGAAAAGGCGTAGGTGCCTTTTTACTTAAACCATCTGTAACCAAAATGACTGTCATCAATTAGTTATGTATTCTCGCTCATTTTGGCGATCGAAAGTGGTCCGAGTTCTACCTCTTTTGCTCCTTTTAAATGCTGATGTATCTCAGGGTTACGTACTCACAATCATGCTTTTTATTTTATTGGTGATCTGACATCGCCCTCCAATCCACGTTACTGTTTTCTCGTTAATATCACTCTCTACTGCTCTCTTTACTAATCTACTGGTCATCAAACCCCATGTCAGTGTCAGCCACGATCATACTGTTCTCGGCTGTTCTCTTGCTTCGTGTTTGGGATGAATCTCTGCTTTGGGCTGTACCTGCCGTGTTTCTTTCAAGACTTCTCTTTCCTACTTCACTCGAGCATCTCTTATTCTTGGTTAAATTTTGAGACGACTTCACTTCCTTCCACTGAGTCACTTTCATTACTGGGATTGTTCAGAAGTTCTTCTCTTCGCCGGTTTTGCATTTTTCTCTTCTGGCCTTTCCTGCTGCGCGTAAAGTTTGTTTTCTGTTCCGCGCCAGAAGACCTTTTTATACCCGCCACTTTTTCTTTATTACACCTGAGTACTGCAGCCATGTGTAGGAAAGAACTTCATCTACCGCTCATTTTCTTCTTGATCGGGTTCAACGAAAATCCGTTTATTTGATCAATGATCTGTGAGTTTCTCTCGTCCTTTTTTTATTCAGGCGGCCAATCGCTCTTATCAAGTCTTTCTTTATTCGCCGAATTGCAAAGCCTTGGAGCGTTCTTCTTTAAAATTTCCCAGCTATATGCACTTTGTTTTTCAAACAAGGATCAACAAGCTGAATCTCACGTGAATGTCCAACGGACGCATTCATCTTTACAGTCTCTTTCGACTCTTTTTACTGTGAATCACTTCGCATAACAAAAAGGTTGTTCTGTTGTCCAATATTAATCCTGAGTGTGATCTTGGTATGTTATCTTTTTATTTATGTTGAATTATCATGTGCATGTGGATCTTCTCTCTGTTGTTCAGCTATCATCGTTCGTTTCATGCGTGATTTCAGGGCGGTAGTGATTTGAACGCATTATGTCTCACTTAAGCATTGCCCGTCTGCATGAGTGTATCCGGTATAGTGCTTACATTGAGTAAGCATGCACCAGAACCGGTGGATAATTGCACTGAACATGTAAAGAGTGGATACAAAAACTGGTATATAAGCCTCTTAGTTCTGTAAAACGGAAAGGTGCTTTGCTTCACCGACATGGATTCCACAACGTGCCACGGAATTTTCAAGAGGTTCATACACAAGGAGCTATCGATAATAAATCGTCTCACATTGGAGTAAGGCGATAGCCTATGATAAGATTGTAGTATATCTATAGAGTTCATTTTTACTTGATAAGCTGCCCCGTCGAATTTATAGTTCCCACTTCCCGAAGCGGTTAGCTTTGAGGAACTCAACAAATAACGCGAAGTCATGGAGAGACAAGTGGATCACCGAGGCGAAGCAATTAGTATTGGAGACAAGAAGGTAGTTCGATTTTCTGCAAACGAAACTGTAGCAAGAAACCTAGGAATTATCGTTTTGTTGTTTCGATATTTCACGGACAAACGACTTGTTCATTCGTCTTCGCGCATTCATTGTATCGTTTCTTGTGTTTGTTAGTTTATTCCTTCCGCTTCTTGATATGTTTTTCGACGTTGCTGAGCCATGTCAGGTGGAGTAACTTGGGTCTCACTTTTTCGCTGTATTATGATAACGAAGGCGATGTTGCGTATGAGAGTTCACTCATTACTGTACGTGAATTATGTATATTTAGTAAAATGCTAAAGCGGACAAATTCATCGTTTACCTCTGTCTCATGTATGCCTTCAATTCCTTTCAATACTTTTCTTTAGAGGGATTGATCAATTTGACGGGGAAATCATTTGTATGCATTCTACATGAGTATTGCCAAAATGTGATTCGTCGCCCCCCTACTTACCAGACTGTTGTTCAGGAGAACGATCGAAACCCATATCAGTTGACTGTAGTAATAGACGGGAAACCATGCGCTACTGGATCGGGTCAGAGCAAGAAACAGGCCAGATTGGATGCAGGTGAGTGAATTGATGGTTCAGAATTGCTCCTAGGAATAACTGTTCGACTGATACTTTGTATCCCATTGCTTATTTTCTTACCTGCTCTACGACAAGTGTCATTCACTACATCGACTGTGTTTGTGACGCACAGCCGTCCTTCAAGTTCATTAATTAACTTTGCTTGCTCTCATTTGTTATACCAAGGAATAGCCTTCCACGTCTGATAGGGTTTTCTCAACGAAAAAATGGATAGAGAACGTCTGCTCTACTTCTGTTGTAAATCCTCAGTCAGTTCTATCTCACGGCCGCTACGTCCAACCCCCACTAGCTCCAATTCGAAAAACTAAATCTAGCAGACAAAAGTTCCTTAATTATTCAAACCAAATCACTTATGTTGGTCTTCTGTAATCCACATTCATTGGTTGATTACTATGCTAGCTAGCGCTATTCATAGACTTCCTCATGTTTTTTTCGCTCGCATTATCGTTTCACGTGCAGTGTCGTCATAGAAATGTTAATCATTGACCAAGGTAAAGGATAAACCGAACCAAAATCATTTACCCTTACACTGATTTTCCCTTTTTGTTTGATTTAATGTTGTTTCTTTCTTTCTCATCCTTTTTGCTCCCTCCGGAAATTGACTTCTTACGTAATTATTTTATACATGTACTTAAATTGTGGGTCCGGTGGCTGGCAGGTGGTTATTGCAACAGTCAAAAGTTCATATATTTTTGCTCCTGTTTTTCTCTAACATGAATAAACGGCTGATTGAGAGCACATGATGTAAGGTTAGCGAGTTTTGACTCATCATAACCGCTACCGACTGATATCGCACTGATTATACTAATCGACGGTTTGAGTGAAAACGTCACATGAAAAAAGCCAGCGAATAACGATGGATCAAATTAGCCAGGAGGAGATGGATCTGTGAGTGCTGATCAGAGAAAATAAGTATATGCGATTTGATTTCGATTAATAAGCGAAATTTTTGTCTATTCATCCTGGTTGCTCTCTTTAGAGCTAGAGGGAACGGTAGATAGAGTTGATTATCGATTGACAAGCTGAATCCAGAACAGACGTTCAATCCTTTCTCTTTTGCGCTACAAAATACGTTAGTACACCGTTTTTTTTGTTCCACGAAATGTCTCGAAATCCCTCTTTGTACCTCGCACTGATTTTGTTTCGTCAGAGGAATGCTGAAGGTCATTTGACTTCTGAGTTTTTGTCTGCACTTCCATCTGTTTACGAATCTTTCGATGTATCTGATGGCGCTAACCGGTTCCTGCTGGGTAATACACAGAATTCCTTGAAAATTACCACTGAGCACATTGAGAAAACACAAGTTCCTTGAAAATTACCACTGAGCACATTGAGAAAACACAAGTTGGCGAACAAGCTCGTTTTCAGTGATTCGTACTCATGCCATTACATCACTATATATGGGTTTTCATACTGCCAACTGCGACCCAAAACGCCAAATGTAATTTTGGTGCGTCAGACTGGAAATTTAAAACTACGGATCACCTCACAGCAGGTGTCAGTTATCTGAACTACATGCGATATGCTGTTCGTTACTCGGAAGAAGAAACTACACACTCGGTCTGGTTCACCTGTGTGTGAAAACATCAGCATGTGAAAGCGGTCAACATAATGAAAGTCTCACTAGTTTATACAATAAACTGGAGGAGTCTTTAAAAGGTCGTTTCTTGATGGTCCGCAAAAATTTCAAAAACCAGTACGGTAATCGTTGAGTGCACAGGACGAAGTCCGGACGACCTTCATAATGCCGAAGTTCAAATAAAAATTGACGCAGAAACAGTGCTTTTTTTGTGGTGACGTCTGTTCGGTACAGCTGTTCCGCATCGAAGCTCCACCTGTTATTAAAATATTGGGTAAGTTTCAATTCCTTTGAAAATTACCACTGAGCACATTGAGAAAAACAAGTTGGCGAACAAAGCTCGTTTCATGATTCGTTACTGGATGCCATTACTTCACCAAGTATCTTTAATAAAATTTTTCACTATAGGAAAGGGTTGATTATTCAGATAAAAAATAGGTGGGAGAAGGGATTCTGCTGTTACCATTGCATGAACCTAAATACACAAGAATGTGTTGTGTTAATTGGTTTGTGTCTTAGGGTTTCCATTGGGATCGGAGGGGTGGGCCAGGGGTTGAAGCGCAACCACAAATTGATTTTTGAGAACACAGTGGATGATTGCGAAGAGGATCGCGCAGCTTCCGCAGTGCTCAAGAGGCGACGCATTTGCCAACCTGGATTGGTAACCTATGCTGTTAAAGCCAGGGCCGGAAGAGCTTGCGTTCACATTCACGGTGTGGTAGTTGTGCTAGATGTGAAACGACTGTGCTACTAAGTGACTTAATGTCCAGTGCCCAACCACGCGGGTGGTGCTCACCGGATGCGTTCAGACAAAGCGCCTGGTCGTGCGGCCCGATATTATTAGTCCACCAGGAACATGCAAATGATAGATACCAAAAACGAGGCTGAAGAATCAGTACTTTGTTCTTTAACCATTAATGATACTTACTGGGCGGGAATTTGAAACAGAACGAAGCTTTGGCTGCGCAGAATGTCTTATTGATAGCGCTAGTTCAGTCTTCGTCGTGCTATCTCTGCTAGCGTGTCACCTTTGAAATGCCAGAGATATGTATACCGGCTTCTCTCCACCGTCGCCCTCCTAGGGAACTTCCTTGTTCGGTCTCTAACATCGTTGTCGATTAATCTAATTGGAAACCTATTTTCAGTGAATACTCTTCTGAGCGTCTGCAGTTCCAGTTTCAAGAGTATCTTTCTGGTGCCATATTCTTTGTTGTCCTGGCAATCAAACATGCTAATTAAGTTCCTTCTTCACATTAAGAGTTACAAAAGCTGTTGAAGTTGATGTTATTGCCCATCCCATGTGGTCTTTTCTGTTGTACTTGATCGCCGAATTGAGCCTCTTCTCGACGACTTAGTCGTACATCTAAGAAAGTATTTCACTGTTCAGCCTCCATCTCTGTTGTGAATTTTCAACATTTGCGGTAGAAGCGAGTTGAAACACATTTTCAACAGTTGGTTTAGATTTTAGTCGAGGGGTTTGAGTACACGGAAGATGTCAATTCCCACATAACGACTTGTATAAATAGAGCGATTGTATTGACGGACTCGCAGTGGTCACGTTCCAAGCTTTGCCAAAGAATAATGTCAAAGCTAGTAGCGGGGACCGAGTGTGGGATCCCATCGCTACGCGATCCTTTGACGGTAAATGCGCATTATTAGGAATTCAAACTGGACTAACCACACCGTGGAATGTCGACTCAAGCTTTCCGGACTCTGTATAAGATCAGAGGTTCAACAATTTCAGGTTGGCAAAGTGTGCGCCCTCTTTGATGAGCTAACTTGCGAAGCTGTATCGCAATCCAGCTCTTCCGGAGTCTCCGACTTGTGTTCTAAAAAAACAATTTGTGGTTGCGCTTCAGACTCTCTCTTGGCGCACCCCCCGATCCGCAATACCAAAGCCTAGACATACAAAAACAAATTAACACCACAAAATCCCTTCCCCACCCATACTTTGTAAAATGGGGACCCTAAAATGCCGAAATTTTAATGTTAACAAAGATTATTTATAGTG
>LUCM01008347.1:32123-49023 GCA_008360955.1 Fasciolopsis buskii
ATATATAGTGATGTAACGGCATGAGTACGAATCACTGAAAACGAGCTTGTTCGCCAACTTGTGTTTTCTCAATGTGCTCAGTGGTAATTTTCAATGCCAACTTGTGTTTTCTCAATGTGCTCAGTGGTAATTTTCAAGGAACTTGTGTTTTCTTAATACACAGAACTTTAGTAATCCCTGAGATAACGGTTCGATCTTCAGTGCCTAAGAACTGCATAAAATTATATCTGTTGCAACGCTGCAGAATGGTGGAATTTTAGGAGCTATCATTGGCTGTCCGGGCCGCTGCGCTGCTCACGAACCATGCTCAGTCTATGAGGCTCACTGACCGGACCTAGCCACGTCCTCTTTTTCCACCTTTTACATTATAAAATGCTTAGTGCTAAGTGCAATGTTTCGAATTTCCGTGCACCTCGGGACGAAGTGACAATATTGTTCGTACGTTAAGTTATCGCCTTTCTCCTGGCCAGATTGATACTATATCCTAGTGAGGCAATTTCTCGCCAAGATTTGAAGTTTCCAGCCTTACTATGCCCAATTTCCCCCGGTTTATGGCTGCTTTTTCGGTTAATAACCTCTCAAGATCTCAGGCTGAGTTCGGATGTCTTGTATAAACTGTGGAAGCATGAGAAGTTACAACCTTAAACAAGAATATTGATCTTACTTGTCGATCTTCATGCATGGATGTGGTTGGAGCTTCTAAACAATAGGTAGCAGTAGTTTGTTCAATAAATTCATCAAAAATCTTAGGTTTGATGCACTAGAGATTGAAAAATTCTAGACACCTAATTTGTGATTTATTCTAATCGTCTTTGAATTAGCGAACACTATCCAGTCCACTTGGTGGCCTAGTTGCTTCTCAGCCGAATATCACTTCAGCAGTCAGTTGAATTCCTCCTTTCTTCTTTGGCGGTATATTGGAGATGCATTAACAACCACTCTCCCAAAGTCCTGATTGACTCCGTTCCAATTGCCAGTCGTTTGTCTTCAGTTCTTTACCCGGGAAATTTTCGTAAGCCTGTTGCATGTTTTTTTTCCGGATTCAAACCGTGTATCCCTCTATGGGCATGCTTCAATACTATGAACAAATTGGGCAAAACTGTCCCATTAATTGCACAGTAAACTTGCTGCTGCGAGCTGTCTCCTTTCATTAGTCGAATAGTTTAGTGTTTTGTTTGCTGGGACCGGCAACCATGATCCTGATAATTGGAGGGGCATGCAGCCACATTGGGCCTGGGCAGACCTAATTGGGTAAAGATCACACGTACAGCAAGCTGTCATCAACCACCAACGTGATCGGCAGATCTGGGCTTGGAACCCCTTATCCTTTACCTACTTGGCCAGCGCCGTTGCGTGCCCGGAATTCCGCACGGAACTTAGCGGTTTCGCTGTTTTTCAGATTAATCGTTTCTGATTGACTGACTTCGTTTATTTTCACTCTGTTCGAAGTGATTAAATCATCTTGGTTGCAACCCGGGGTCAAAGCGGTGCAATAATCGGTGTTAATTTGCACAAGGTCATCGTCATCCTTCAGCGTTAAACAACAGGTGAGGCTCCAAATTGCAGTACGTCCCGAGTGTTTGAGCCGTCTGGTCAAGGTTTTATTGCGCGAATTTGATTCCGCTCCATACAGAGATGAAAACGTTCCTTTATTGAAGCTTTCTGTGATATCCTAATGGTAAAATGCGCTTTTATTGCCTGATGTTTTCGTTGGTTTTGCGCTTCGGATAAACCTCTGCAGTTGATGTTAACACGCAGTTGGTTCAAGATAATCGAGCGTTTTTGGTAAGACGTTTTCCTTCTTGTATTATCTTCTTCATACTTTGTGTACCGATACTTCATTCCATTTAAGAGAGTTCGTGAATATGCTTGTCTTTTTAAAGCTCCACATAGCGTGGAATCGGTGGTTGTGGTTTGTTCTCTATTTGGTCGCCTATTTGGTAGTCACCTTGTTTGAAGTTCATGTTTGAGCTACTGAACCGTTGGCAGTAGTTTGTTTGACTTAGTAAAGTTTTGTTCCGCTCAATAACGCCACGTCCGCTCAATGAGGGATATCGATGTCCTATTCATGTCATAAGTGAATTGAACGTTGTCAGGATTTCATGTAATGTCAGAAAACAAAAGGTCATCCTGTTTTGTGATTGACCATTGATAGGTACGTTATGGTCAAATTGTTTCGCGCCTGCTTGCGCAACCCATTGAGTTTGATCATTGGGCTTTATTACTTTTAACTGTTTCATTTTCGGTATCCCGTCCTTTTCAGCTAGGAATGCTTTGGCGCGCTTGATTCCCGATTTCGAAAAGATCGTCGGGTCAGATTCCCAGTCTAACGGTCCTTCACCTGCCTCGGAACGAGATCTACAACTATTTGACTCAATATCGGTCACAGATCCACGTCTGTACGAATTATCTGTAAGAATGGCGCTACCTACTCCATACAACTTATTGCTGGAATGTCTCAATCGAAGCTGTGTTCCTGAATCTGACCTCAAATCAAGTATGGTATCTCAAGGTCGAAGCAAGCACTTTTTTACTCTACAGCTGAATGAACGTTCAGTCAAAGTAAGCGCACTGAACTAACATAACCTCATCCGCCATCTAATGAAAGTTCTAATTTCATAACATCAGGTCGGTGCTTCAACGGGCAAAATAATGTGTGTGTGAGTATATTTTATCGATACATGGTCGGGAATAGTATCCGTTTACTTTGCGAACGTTGACCAGGCATTACCAACTATTTTCAACCCGAGCGTTATGTTACTCAGATCAGACGACGGAGCTGTTTGTGGTAATACCCGGTAACCGGTGCTGATGTTCCTTACTGAGTTCATCACTGCAATCTTTGTTGCGATAACATGATTTTTTTGCTTCTCTATTTGATTATACAAGGAGTTTGCGATACTTATGTAAATGAGGCATTCATTGAAGGGCTATCAGATAGGGAAGTGGCTAGGACATTTTTGTTGATGTTCCACTGTGTCAAGGATCTAAGCATCACTTGTCTACTAGGGATTATAACAGTGCTATATGCCCCATCGGTTGAGTTTAGACATGCAGTGGCGTCCGATGGCCACTGTCAATAGGTTCCAGTGAGATAAACATGGCTGAGCACTACGTTGTTCACACCTGTTTTTTATCGCTCAGTAGATGTAATTTGGCTTTTCATTGTAATCTGTCGTTTTTTCTGCTCACTAGGCTTCAGATATGTGATTACCCTAACGGTTCCTTCTGGGATAGAAATATAACTTGCAGATGGTAATAACTGGTGGACGAAAATGAAGATTTTCTGCTAGTACGGTTTTTACAATCACATTCTGAAGTGATCTATCGCGACTCATTGGTGGATCTCTCAAGTGTTTTATTCGTATCCAACTTCTCGCGGACATCCGTTGAGGATTAACAGAAACGAGGTTGATGGCCCAGCTCTGATATTACATACACCTGCAAACATACATCTGCATTTCCTACACTGCGTCATTAATATGATGAGTCTTATTTGTTATTGCTATGAATCTTACAGGTGATGGTGATGATGGTTCTGCTTCAGTCTCCCGTGCTTATCAGATTGACTGCCTCCTTTTGCACACGTGTGAAGTGTCTGTCGCTTCACTTTTGTTCCCATGAGCAAATTGAGGAGAGGAGAGATACAGACGATAAAAGCAGGATGTGGTTGACCCACTAATCTCCTCGCTGGATAGTAGGACTTATCACTTTAGCGTCATCTGTCGACAAATAGATTGCAGTGTAAATTCCATTGTGATCCCCTAGCATTCTCGTGCACGGATTCCAGACCACTTATCATTGTCATATTAAAAGCGAGGGAGCGAAGGCATATCCTCCAGACATCTGGGCAACAATAACCAACAGTAATAAAGTGGCCGATATATAGCCCTGTAGCTGATCCGAAGGGAATGCCATGAATATATGCAAAAGTAAACACATTTGCTCCTGAGGGGACCGTGACTCAACTTAAACCCAATCTGTGGAAAAACGCGGAATAAGACGACATTGGATAAGTCGAGGACCAAATCACCCTTTTAATAGATTTCTTAACACGCATGTAGCTATTCGAATGCAAACAAAACCGGGAGAAAGTTTTCATTATTGAACAAATACTTTGAGAGTAGTCGGGACGTTTCTATTTTCGAGCAGACGGGACGATTTATTAAATCCCACCTTTCTGTCCCCCAGGTTCGTTCGAGATTTTGGCGACTGCATTCATGCGCAGTTCGCGGTTCGTAGTCTTGGTATCATGCATTTTGGGGAAACACTGTCTGTGCAAGAGCGTAGTGGTGTTAGAATAGTGTGAATTGAAGTGACGGAGAATAACAGCATGAGTGAATATGCATGCGCTATGTTGGGCCTGAGGGCGCGTTGTATGGCTAGAGGTTTCACATCTTCGAGTTGTTAATAAAATCACTAGATAAGTAGAGACCGTGTCTTATGGTGCACGGTGTCATTTTGGAACATTCTTCCTGGTTTATGGGCTGTATACTTAATTCTGTATGGCTAATTAAATCTACAACTCTATTATTTTAGGTCCCTTGTAAAAACAAGCGTGAAGGTCGTCATTTGGCCGCCCAACATCTACTTGCTCGTTTGCATCCGGAAGTTCAAATGTGGAGTGATCTGTTGCGTATGTATGGTCCTGGTAGCAAACCCGATAAAAAGACTGAGCTGGAAACCATTCAAGGTGCACAAGCTCAAGAAAAATCGACTGTGAAGACCAGTCTGATTCGTCTGTTGAAGGCTAAAATGCGCGAACTGGCGACGCAGTGGGTAAGTGTTCTTAGTTTGTTCGATTTCTTTCAGCATTTTAAAAATTTGTACAGTATAAATTGCGGGCTGCGCAACTGAAAATTCTCAGTTTTCCGACGTTTTTGCGTTGACTTAATTTCAGACCAATAAACACAGGTACTGTCGAAACCAGTAAATCGCATCTCCAGTTAACATCTTTCTGCCTTACGTATGCCGTACGGTGCTTATTTTATCTTACAAAAAACTGATTGCAGATTAATAACCGTCGGAATAACGACGAAAAAGAATTCAAGAAAGAAAAAGAAATACTACCTCCGTCATCTCTTCCAGGTCAATCCTCTTGCCTGATCGGCGGTTACCCTGTGAATGTTGGACTAGCCAACCACCCAAATCGAAGCGGCGGTTCTGAATTACGGGACTTGACTTTAAGCTTTCAACAAAAGAATCTAAACTTTAGGGCAGTAAGATGATCACTGAAGGGATGGAGATTGATTGTTCAGTTTTTAAACCTTTCGGACGAGTATTTGGTGCACTCTCCTTGTTCCACATATGCCGGTGAGCAGTGCATTAGGCCTCAAACGCCATCCTCAGTTAGTTTGAAATCAAAATTTGGCCATTTTCCCAAAAAACTGGTTGGCAAGTAGAATGGAGATTGACGGCGTTCACTTTTATCTTCGGACTTCTGTAGGATGAGCACTACCCACACGAGGGCACAATGGGGCTTTGTCAGTAGAGGCTATTTATGATGCACTATCATTCAGGGACAGATTTAGTATCGTTCAAGATTTATTCCCACTCCGATCTTACTAAGGCATTTGTGTTTTATGATTCATCCTATCATGATCATTTAGTTCTGTTGTAAAATCTTTAATTATCCTGATGGATTCACTCTTCAGAACAACAAAACCTTTCTAAGGTAGCGATTTTCGAGCTGTGGCTTTTTGAAGAACTGGGGCTTAATGACATAATTCCTTTCCCAAGAGTAGCGAAAGCATGCTCTTTTTATTCGGTGTACTTAGTAAATTATGTTTTTCATGGGGATAGTGGAAGGAGCATGCCTCACAGCCATTACGGACCACTACACCGAGGAGGGCTGGGAATCAGCAACCGTAATCCTGAAACGTAATGGGACAGATGGACCCACTAGCAAGAACGAGTTGATGTCTAACACCAACGCAGCACCGAGCACTATTATAGAACATTTGACCGCCGTCTAATGAATGATTTGTTGGTATTCGGGGGTCATTTCCGTCATTATATTGACCGAGTTACTGCTGTTTATGGCATCTATTGTGGCTCACCCACAAATGTTTGCAAGTTATTATTGAGCAAATTGACGACCTTGTGAAATATCTTTCATCTCTCACTTCCTTTGTTAATGGAACAACAATGTGAATCAATCTTCAGGAAGGGGGCCACGGCCATCAGAGGGTTACCAAGTAGGGAAGTTGACCGGCCGTGGGGGGATTCGAACCCGCGACCTTCACGTCCAAACGCTACGACTTTATCCGTTTGGCCACCGCCAGCCAATGCGGTGGAACAAATTTCATAGGATAATTTGCTTAAATGAATTACCTTCGTAAGGACCCTAAGTGCTTGCTCTCATTTTTGTCCGGAACTCACACTAGCGAAAAAGCGAAAACAGTGAGAGTGAAAGAGCAATGGAAAAAGGGTAATCTACTGTTCATCACAGGAGCTGGCTCTTTCAAACTGCCCTTATACATCGTCAACTTTCTTTCATTTTCCCTGGTTCCTCAGTGCGCTATTGCAGTACTCAGATGCGCAGTTTTTGGCCAGGCATCAGTGGTCTTTGCGCAAACCAGGGCGATCTGCGAAACAATAGATGGGTGGATAAAAACGATTGTGTAGATTGATAGATAGATTGACTGAATGATTGGTTGGTTGGTTCATGGGTACATAGATAGGCAAGTAGCTGGGTAATTAGGTAGGACGGTAGGTAAACAGATGTAAGACTGAACTTTAAATAGTTCGAAATCTGTTAAGCATTGAAGCGTTTCCTCCAATTTTTCATTCGGATGCATCTTTGAGCACGGTAACAACGAAACGAAGGATTTCTGTGAAACATTTATGGTGGTTTGCACTTGCTGCGACCTGTCGTCAATCGTAAGTTTCTTCCTATCGAATGCTTGATGAGTTACCGGGATTTCATTTTTAGCCGTGTAATGAATTGCCCCAGAACCCGAGGTTATGAGTACAGCTATCTGCAATACGATCATGAATGAACCTAATTGAAAGGAAATTGCAAACCAGTTCATATTACTTGCTTACGATGCCATATACTTTGTTTAGATTACTTAACATCAAAACAGTTGGTGGACTTTTGATATGAATTATGATTGATATATGTATATATATATATATATGTATATCACCATAATATAATTTGTATCGAATTGCATGAATATGGGACGTTTAAACAGGAGTGCTGGGTACTTATGCCTGATAACCGGCAATAACCGCAAACCAGTCTTATGCTTCCGGGTTAGTTTTGTCCACTCATCCAAATACTAGTCACATTTCTGTATAAATATATGTACATACATATATTTAGATGCGTACACCTATATGTATCTATGATCGCTTTACTGTATCCTTTATTTGTGGTTACCAAAGCCGGTCTCATGACGATGTTTTTTCTATCCACTTTTTCAATCAGGAGGAGAATGGTGGGAGCGTTCACCCTAAGGGAAAATTTTTTGTATCACCGGACAGTTTGCCTGTGGTCACCTTCCATCCGGATTCCAAGACTGATTTGTACAACTCTGTTCCAGAAACCTCTGGTTCCCATACTATGCCTTCTTCACCAAACGCAACTTCCGATTAGAATTTTAATCAACCACTTCTCCCTTTATTCAGGAGGTCGTCGTGTTTTGTAATATATTATGCACTCACCCATCTTTCATCTTCATTCCGTTAGCATTCATATTCCTGACGTGATATCATGCATTTGGACCAATAAACAATTCTCATTTATGCAATTCTTCAGCTTATATCGTTTTTCTTCTGCACCTGTAAATTTGAATGAGGCCAATCTGAACAAAAAACACTGTTTTCGAGACCAACCCTGAAAATAGAATGTTCAGGAGAGCAGGGCCTCAATACATGTCAGCCATTCTCGCAGTGTTTTGATGTGATACGAGTAACTGGGTAAAATGAAAATTTCACTTATGCCCTGCACATCCGAAACTCGATCCCACTATCCACGATCGAATTGACGACATTCTATCTGCAGGGCAGATACTCCAACACTGGGGCGAGTGGACATGGCTGTCGAATGTGTATTGCGCAGGTAAACATCCAGTGTCGTGTGAACCACTTTTCAAGCCATACACAACAAATATCCTAGTTTCAGTCATTGAATTAGCCTCGACGATCACTTTTCCATGGGAGCGAGCAGTACAGTTAGACAAGATCACAAGTACATTGCCCTTTTCTTCGGATGTTATAACGTATACACAGAACAGAGGTAAGAACTTTTAATGAATCTTAGTACGATCAACCACCATTATCATTTGACGGTTCTGAGGCTATAGATGAGCAAATCCACGATCCAACTCCGTAAAAGCAAAAGGTTCATATCCCAACGCTGACAGTCGTAACAGTGACAAGCACCAACCCTCTGTTGGGAATTTTAGGAATCAGTGTTTCCGGTCTTCCTTTATAGTGCCGTGACTTCTCGATGCTATGGTCAAGGTACCTGCTCTATTATACTCTCGAGAGATCAAATGATACTAACAATTATTCCCCTATGTAGGCTGCTCCCTAAGACCAATTCTTTCTTGTGGACGAACACGTGGTGTCGGTTCTAGCTAAGAATGTACCACTGGTCTCCTACTCCAAGACTAAACATACCGACTGAGAAAGTGAATCATGTTGGCCTTCATAACGTCCACTTAAGGATATACTGTACAATATGAGCAGCACTGTTTTAACGAGCTGGTTTGAGCTATTCGTTATATCTTGCCTCGTTTAAAAACGAATTCAGGAGGAATATTGAAGAGCGTTGACGGATTTTCTCATACTGCGCAATCGGGCGGTCAAAAAGCT
Source organism: Fasciolopsis buskii (assembly GCA_008360955.1). NCBI lineage: Eukaryota > Metazoa > Platyhelminthes > Trematoda > Plagiorchiida > Fasciolidae > Fasciolopsis > Fasciolopsis buskii. The sequence continues at coordinate 40,950 of LUCM01008347.1, forward strand.
CTGAAGCTACTCTTCGCAGTTGCACCTCGCACGCTTCGTCAATCTGCTCTGGCAATAGTTGGTATGATTCTTGCCCCTTAACAGGATTGCTTACTACGATGTAATGCATGTTATGAATTTTTGCACATTGAATTCAGGGTACTCTTTTGGTTCGCCCGGTCAGAGTCTAATGATCTGCGATTCGGGAAGAAGTCGGTCGGGACTGAATGGTTGGGAACAAAATGCAGTAGGTTGCTTGTAGTGAGTTACCCCACCGATCGACAGGCGAATGGAAACCGTTGATCGAAGCAACTCGTTGATATAAATTAATGTTCACTGATTTGATGAAGCAACCCCGATGAATGTTGTTTAGCGTGATAGGTCACTGGTCGCAATTGTTGAATAGGTTTGTATGAATGTGAGAGCTGTGGACGTGTTTAGGATTCCTAACGTGATTTCTGAGTGATCTGTCCTCCTGTTGATTGGGGGGTGACTATCACCCCTACTTGTAAGCCCATCTAACAGCCGTAATGTTTCATGATTATTGCTCATTATGCGGTGAACAGCATCACCCTAAAGTATGTCTGGATTTGTCTACATTGAAGTAACCCAATCGACGGTCTGAAGCCGTCTGAACTTAGTGTACTTAAGACTATGACGGATTTGCTGACAGCCTAAATGCAACAGAAGAGTAGTATTTTCCACTGGAACTGGAACGTAGGGTTAGTGAAATTTCATTAGTCAAAGGTAATTATCTGCGGGGTAAACGGGTGCTTAAAACTAAAGAAGGTCCAAATAACCAGCATATTTCTGATGCGACAAGACTGTGTGATAAAGCATATCCTGAAGAATCGACACCGAATCATTCGGAAGTATACTGTGATCCGGTTACCCTAAATGCAGTTTTCACGAATTCTATGGTTCAACTCGACGCACTTATTATTGTGTCCTAGGTTGTATCAAACTTGGCTACTGCATGAAAGGATCAAGAATTCAGCTTTTACTAACCAGTAACTGATTACCGATAACAGAAACTCCAGAATAAATATGAAAGTAGGTTTCTGTTGTCTCTTTTCTACTACAACTATCTCAATTAGGTACTACCGTGAGACATCACATGCCAAACTTCCTGGATTGTGCTGTTTTTCGAGCGCCCCGAGCACGGGCTTGTACTTGAATGTCTTTTCGGCGCTAAAGCTTAACAGGTTTCTCAAATATTCTTTCATTTAACTTCGGCCCTTACCGGTATTCGGGCCCAATGTGGGATGCTTTCTTTGCCTTGCAATGTTTGTCGTTTGATAAGTTTACAATTTTTATCTTATATGCTATATGTCTATGCTCATGATTCCTATTGGTTGAACATTGTCTCTTCAAGCTCTGTGGAGGAGTCTTGAAAAGCGTGGCTGAGTGGGTTACACGGAGCACGATTCACGTCGGTCATCAAGTTTAGGTGGGGATTAGAAGACGAGCGGAGGTTGCCAGTTCATAATATTAAGAAACATAAGACCCTTATTACTGGTCTAGTCCCAGTAGGGCGTGTTAAGCTCCCGGATTTCTTTGCTTCTGAGTAATGGGTAAAACGAGGTAGCAAATCGAATCAAAGCACATCAGTGCCCGGTAAATGTCTGCAAAACTGAACTGAACCGATTGTTTCTATCCATCGGTTTAGTTTTCATTTTAAAAAGTTTGTCCCAAGAGCCCAACAAAATGCTGTTATCTTCACGTTGCTGATTACCGTGACTTCTGCCTGGTTCATTGACTAGTAGGTCGTTGCTGTAAATTTTTGCTCTCCGGTCATAGTGATATCTGTGGTAGCTGACGACCAAGTACAATACTGAAGTTCTCAATCACTTCAGTGTTTGTTAGGCAGTATCGTTGTTCTGGCAGTTGCCGCTTTGTCGAAACTCCATGACAGACAGTCACACGGTACAATAAACAGTTCATTTCAGCTTTACATTTATTAATCTTGCTCTGATGTGCTACTTTATAGCACTGTCTAGTCAAGGGAGGACGAGGAAAATCACAAGGCCAGCCGGAAGATTGTGTTGAATAACAACATGATAGAAGAAAGATTCCGAGTGGAAAAACCAACTGTGGCATTGAGCCAAATCGCCTGTTGCCTGTAATTACGGCTGCCGAAAAGCTTGTGAACCGCGATCTGCTGTTTTAATCAGAGTTACACTACCTGGTCCACTAGCAAGTTGCTCAGGTTTGAAAAGTAATTCATTTGGGTGGCTCCGAAAATTCGGCTTATCCTCATACGTCAAATGAAATTTTGAATGGTGATCGCTGCGCGTCGGTAATGCGCTAACTGTTTTAATCCGTTAATAATGCTAGAAAACGCCTTAATACATGGCGTTTTAAAAATAACTTAGCGGTTTTACGTACAAGATTGTATTTTGAAACCCGGCACTTCTAAAGGTTTAAAAAGCGAATTCTACTTTTCAAAAATTTTATGTGCACAATAGGCTAATTTGCCTCGCGGACAGCTATGTGGTTCTGTTAGATGCGGTTGGATTAGATCTTGTGCTACTTATTCCACCAGCAATGTCTCGGTAGCTGGGTAGATCGGCCGAAACATCTGCATTATCTGTGCGAGCATACGTCACACTCCATGACTCCAGTGAACGTGTATCTTCAGTGAGGCCATCAATTGTAATTGTTCGTCTGCGACGAAATAATCGACTTCTCTGTCCACCAACGCGAGTTCTTGGGCGGCTCCGGGTATAGAGGGGTCGAGCAAATGTTGGGTACACACCAGTTTCATCATCCCTATCACGAGTGTATGATGGAGGGGATTCATATGCCAGACGTCTGGAAGTTTGCGGGTTACATAGTTTACACAAGACCCTTTGTGCTGCCCCCGAACCTTCTACGGATTCGTATCGAGGTGGAGCGACTGGGAGAGAAAATTCCGTAGCTATGGACTGCTCATCGTAGGAAGTCGCTGAGCGTGATGCCCAATGACCTCGACAGCGCTTATACAGCGATCTATAATCCGCGATCGTAAAAACCATAGCGAATATCATGACCAGTATCAGGATAACAGCCAGGACGCCCAGAATCAGTTCTATGTCAACCTTTTTTAGCTTTCTGGGTACAAGACAAAGTTTTCTATCAACTGGTTCATCCAAACTTTTTCCTTTGATTATGGGGCAGTTTCGGTGTGAGTCACAAAGAAGACTGCGAGGTATGCAGAGAATATAAAATCTGGTGTGCATCGAATTAATTTCTTGGCACGGGATATAGCCTTGCTGATAGAATACATAGTATTCCAACTGTGTATCTGTTTCCTTTATGGATGTACTCTGAGGTTTTACATTGCGCATTAAGGAACATCGGTACACCGGTGTCATTGTGATGGAAAAATGTAGTCCAAATGGGTTGTGATGGGATTCATTGGACTCCAGAGTCATATAGAATGTTGACACCCCATTTGGCCAAGACCTTCCATCTAGTTGCAAGTTATTTAATCCAGCTGATTCGCTGCTGATGATCACCTGGCTCAGGGTAACACGTTCGCGTGTATCGTGCTGGTAAAAGAAAACCAGTAGGGTGAAAAGTACTTTCGTTTTATTCTTACCATAATCCACGAGTGAAGCATGATTCAGAAAGGTGTAAATGACATCAATCGCCCGATTAACAGATATTTGGAATCGCAAAATGCATGTGGTTGGATGATAGGTTTTTTCGGCGTCCAAAATGAGCCCGTTGTCTGAACTCCTCACAGAAACCGCTGCGTTTTCCTGACTGAACGAAAAAGCATGTTCGGAATAGCTATTGAAATTTCGTGCAGTTACTCCGAAGCACGCTGGAGTCTGTAGCACTGTAGTTCGGCAGTAGACATTTCCTACTATGAAAGAATGTAAGATACAAAAGGTGCTAAATAGATGTCCACAAGTACTCCAGACAGAAATTTGTCGAATCATGTGCGGCATCAATTGTTATCACATATATTCATGTTTTCAGGGATTTCGTTCGTCGTTCATTGATCTTTTTTTTGAATGTCATGGGACTAGATTCCACGTGGTTTATGCTTTTGGACTCGCGATTCAGATCAGAAACAGATAATGAATTCACTTTTTGTAAAGTTCCATTTACATTTGCGCTGGTAACATGCCTGTTTTCAAATAAGGGTATTATATATACATATATTACTTTATGCATCAGGACTTTCGTATTAAGGCCCAGGTTATGTCTGCTTGTGTAGACACCCTATATTAGTTAAGGTAAACATCTTATATTTCTCCCACAGGTGAAGCAATAGCTATTGCCGCCAACGGATATCGTGGAAATGGGTATGAGAATATATATATATATATATATATATATATATATATATATATCATACGGAGATAGACGGTGAGCTTTCCTGTAGACCACGAGTTCAAGTGAGAATTTGGTGGTGCCATTCATTCGGAACGTTTCACTAGACGTCTCAAGTTTCGGATTCGTGAATATGTGAAACGATGGAAAAAGTCAGAGAGACTAGCACATTGGGGAATTAAAACAGCTTCCCGCAACACGGTTCTTCGTTGCAGCGTTTGTTCTATTGCCTGGAAGACCACCGTAATTAAATCAGAATTCACCGAAAGCAAACAAACTGGACAAAAAGGTATTACCACACAAATATGCTGTTTCTGTGGTCATATCCTGCGCTATCTGCCCTATGGGACCACACCGCAGGAACTCTGTCGTTTAGTAGTGGACATGCAGTGATTGAAAGAAATTATTATTATTGGTAATGAACCCATGAGTAACGGAGAGAACGCCTATAGTGTAGGTAAAACCTAACCTATCTACCAAAAGATTTACTGTAATGTCGATGCAAAAATTACCTCTGCTAGCTGTAGTTTTGAATGGTACGAAGTCAGAACCGTGCGATTTTTTTTCTGGATGTTTTGATGTTTTCTGACAATCACAGAATCCGTTAGGAAGTCGTGTTTCGGTCAGCAATTAGGTGAAATTGCATCTTGAAGTATTATTTTAAAGCTTCACGGAAATCCCTAACAGTATTCCTTAGATTGTCTTCCTATGTTCCTGTCGTTCCTCAGGAGTTCCATGTAATTACCTATTCTTGTTGCAGTTTCTCATTCCTGCCCGGTATCTTCTTATCCCTATGCGAACAGCTACTTTTCTATGCATCTGTTTTCGTCAAAATTCCACCGGATCATGACTGTCAACAAACTAGACTGACCATAAATCTTCCTTTTCCAGGATTGGTACACTACATTTCTATGGTAAGTATGATAGGCGAGAAAAACTGGTAATATTATTTCTGTGGTCAATTCTCAGTAAATATCACCTGGAAGTTTCATTGTCAGATTTTGATCTGACCATTTTGAGTGGACAAGTTCAGTTCAGCTCAGTTTTTCAAACGTTAACTTCCCTCATTTTGCTGCTGCCTCTCAGCACCAACCAAAGAAAAATAAAAATAGCGAGGACTAACGAAAGAGCGAGTACAACGTAATAAGTTGAACAAATATCCAGAACAGGACTGGTTTCGGGTGCCAGAACGCCACGGACTGCGGCACAGAGCCGCATCACTCACCGTCATTACCCCTCGCTTGGGCGAGGGGATCTTGTGGACTAACTGCACCCACATGAGCCAGTGCACCGACTGAGTTTCAATACATTTTGCTGTCTTCGAATGATCAACTCGACGCATCTTCCAACCATTACTTGCTCCGCAGAACAGCGTACGAGGTAATCATCTTGAGGACATGGGCAGATCATCTTACAACCACCATATTCAGTGCCTACTTTAAGTACTGACTTCTAGCACTCAGTACCTTACGCCAAGCCTGAGTTACCGGCAAAAATCACACATCATTTTCTTGCAGTACGACGGAAACAACTGCATTCAGACACCGAAATTATTCACAGATCTGCTCTCAATGGTCCCGTTTCTGATCAGCATAGAATTACCGGCTCCACTGCTGTTGGTATACCCGAACTCTGATCGACAGCTAGATGTCACGCTGGCACCACAGATACTTCATGTTACTAAAAGGACAAAGGGTTTACATAGCTATGATCTTATATATTCTGCCGCAGTCCGTTAGATATCGAGTTCTTCCAAGTCTTCTGTGTTATCTTTTTGTTCCTTGTATAGATCTCCTGAACAGCAAAATGACTTTTCCTTTATATATATATATATATATATATATATATATATAATTTATCTGCTTATATGTAGGTGTAAACCAACCCAAAGGTATATCTCTTCTTGTGAAGCCGGGTTCTTATATCAGGTCAATCGTTGCGTTATGGTCTTTTAGTGCTAATACTTAGCCCCGCTCAGTGGTCAGAACCAAGTACACGTTATTGGAATTATAGAACTAGTACACGAACCACTTTTCGAACATCTCAGGCAGCATTACTGACCGGTCAGAGTTCAGCGGTGAATAAACTAATCTGGAAATAAAACGTTACCATGGAAAAGAAAGGAGAACATTATCTTCAGACGCGGAACAGAGAATGAATTACGGGCAGAATGCAGATGATAACGAAGACGTTGCTGATAATAGCATTATATTCAGAATATCAAGTACATGGTGACACAGGACGATCTGCTGCTATGATTCTGTTGCTTATGTTGATGCATTTGGGTTTTTTAAGCAAACGCGGATAACGGATGATGTATTTTAATTACCATGTTGCAGTAGATGAAAATATACTCGTGTGAAGGTCACGTGTTGCTTGATCAATCAAGTCTCTATTTAAACAATTTCGCATGTGCATGCAGGTCAGGCGAACATTAGAATAGACTTAAAACTGTTCGAACTTCGCCATGTCTGAAGATTCCAGCGAACGTCCAGCTTTTAAATCGGTTGATGCCTACTATGCAATTGCTCGAACACTTCAAGTAAAAAAAGAATACCAAAGAGCCCTTTTCTATCTTGCTTTGGTATATTGTTGTAGAGTAATGTCCGATTCTACAGGCTCTTCGACAAGATGACAAGCATATTCCATCATATTTACTTCGTTCATTTTGCTATATGCTTCTTTGTGAAACGGACAAGGCTTTGGCCGATGTTAAAACGGTGTTACAGTATGAACCAAAAAATCCTCATGTAATGACATATTTCTGACTACAAGATATGCACCCTATTAGGCTTTGCTATTACTTGCCGAAATCTATTATTTACGTGGCGACTTCGAAGAGGCCCTGACTACATTTCATCAAGGAGTTAAACTTCGGCCAACAATCGACCACTTTATGGTTGGGGTGCATAAGTGTGAAGCAGCCATACATAACTCGTGTAACGGTAGGTCTGCCTCAGGAATTCACTCAATTTCGCCATCTCATCAGACTGTAAGATCTTGTTGACTCCGGAGTTGGATCTTACCGAATTCTATCTTCGGGCATTCCCGGTAAGGAATCAATTTCGTTCTTGGGAATTAGATTTCAATAACCAAAGGCCTTGTGTTAACTCATAGGTTCCAAAACCCTTCATTGGTCCATTTGTATGGCTAAGGCGGTTGCGATTATCGAACGATATCTTAATCAGCAAGCTGGTTTCATTATTCCAAGCTGAAAAACTGGTTAGTTTAGTACGGATTTCCTACTTATAGATAAAGCTACTTTCCCGACGGCGAAGTTTAAGTCCAGGATGCCTATGCTTTGTAGAGGCTTATATACATATATATATATACTGTATTGTTTTGTAAATGGATATATGCATGCTCGTCTACGGTAATCGCTATCAGCTACGTGTATATTTTCATTCATTTCTTATAATGATTCAATATTTATTTTGTGCTTTCCTGTCCACTTGGCTATTTTTACAAAGCCCTCTCCTCGCCGGACTCCAGGCAGTACCTGATTAATGGTGGTTAGAACTAAACTGAACCGATTTTGAGGTGCACAAAGAATGTGAACACCTAAAAACACTTTATGAACAAATTTAATCCTAAAGATAGTCAAAATTGTCTTCATTCAGTGTGATCAATAATAGCAGGACGGTCAAGATCATCTTCAAGAATTATTATTTGCAGAAAGCCAAATCTCGTCACTTCCAGGAAAGCGGCCTTGCTCCGCGCTTAGTTGTTCTCAAACCGGATATATATATATATATATATATATATATAA
>LUCM01008347.1:49042-192618 GCA_008360955.1 Fasciolopsis buskii
ATATATATACATACGTATATTCTGGGGCATTCTGCCCTCGTTCCTAAGGTTGGCTCAGCCCAACTGACAAAGAATTATCAACGAATCACAGTTGTGATTCTTCTATGGACTCTTCGACGAAGAGCTTCCATACACACTCCTGTTGCTACAGATTCGATTCTGGTGAGAAATATCAATCAATTCGGAGTGTACAAGTTTGTGGATGTTTGGACAAGAGAGCATCGGGTACGCATACCTGACGAGCGACAATAACCGCGAAACCGGTCGTGTGCTCCCGGGCTAATTTTGTTTACGCATCCAGATACTACTTCCTGCATATATATATATATATATATATATATATATACGTTGATCGTAGGCGATATGGCAATCATTGAAATATCCGTTTCCAGTGTGAACCATTTTGTCTGCCTTAACGCTGCCATGCATCAAATTAATTTGTTGCCTAACGCCAGTAATATTTCATATACTGAAGTTGCTTTGGTAGATTGTAAGATAAACAAAAATGATGTACAAATAGACCCTGGCTGATCCGAAACAAGTTCGAACTCGGCGGAACAGTCGTGAGTTCAATTAGCTGTCCAAGATCTTTTGTTATTCAGTTGTTCTTTCACTTCATTGTTTTTATCAAAATTTTGTGGCAAACCAGCCTTAATTCATAATTGCATTCATATTTGGCCACAATGTATGAGACAGAACAGACCACTCTTCTTGTTTTTTCTATGTGCATGTCACGTGCACCCATTTCGACTGGGAAGGTCTTCTAGCATGTTATTCTTGAACATTTACTCCACTCTCAACCCATGAAATGTTAAATGGTGTAGAATTTTTCTATCCGCCATTCTGCCTTCAGCCGCGGTCCTTACTAATAAGCACTGTGAATTTGAATGGGAATGGCCTCTTGCTTGTTATATTTTAGCACGGATTGTTACTGTTGTTGTTATCACTGGCCACTCTGCCGTTGCAGACTAAATCTGAATCCGTTTTTCCAAAGGTTATTTCTTTTTAAACGATTCTTACTTCCATTTCCTGGAGTCAGCAGTCGACTCAAAGAATAGCATATTTTTCTTGGGTCAGCCTCGTTCGTTCACTAAAGCCTTAGGTTGGGTATCCTAAAAAATGTAAAGTGTAAATTTATCAGAATAGAAAAAGACGTGACGCATGCATTTTCTTTATTGTTTGCTAATACGAAATTTCCCAATAATTTCACCAAGCATTGAATGATTAATGTGAAATTATTATAAAGAAAATCGATTTAAACCAATGGACTACATGGGCAGTTAAACACGCAAGTAGAAGTAGACTGGTAATCAACCGCTTCACCAGTCCATTAGATACTTTTACACAAGGCACAATTGTGTTGTCTGCTTATGGACGAAGGAATGCACAAATAAGAAAAAAAATAGAAGGAAATGTGTACGATTCACAAAGCAATAGGTCCTTCAGTATGAGATTGATTTGAGTGAAAAAAAACCGTCGGAAATGTGAACAGAAGGCTAATCGGTCCAAGCAGATGGGCTTTCATTCTTCGCTACCTTGAGGCCATATTCTTGCTGGAACCAAAGTCTTTGTATGAGAACTCTAATCGCTTGGTGCCTTGCATTCCTGCGTGAATAACGCCAACTGTCACCGGATGCGCTACTTATGATCAAAACAGTGTAATTGGTCAGTCTGCCAGTTGTCCTGACGTTTCTGGTAATGGCATTAGATCGTTGCGAATTATTTGATCTTTACCACTGGAGACTGAGTACTAAGGCTCCTCATCGACTTCTGTCAAATACTAAATTTTATTCATGTCCTAATTTAATTTTATGTACTCTATTCGATGTAGTCATCTGCCACAAACTTTGCTTATTCAGCCTAAGAAGCAGGCGAAAGCCAGTAAACGTATTTGCAATAAGGCGGCCAAGTCGGAATCGACCGACGACGTGGGAGCTTGGCCACCAGAACGACCGCGTGATATGCAACTGCAACTCATGAAACAAAGCTTTTCCGACTTCAGTTATCTTAGCAACCTTTTCTCGGCAGAAAGTGAGTATAAATCTGTCAGAAAACTTTTGCTCTATAACTATCCGCACAAAGCAAACATTATAATTGCTTTTAAACTGGGCAGTCCATGAAGAAACCGAAAAGGCGTAAGTTCACTCTAGTTTAGATTAATATAATGTTTTCATTTAGAAACAGCAGTATCAGTAGGAAGTTTTAGCGTCCAGAAGATATGAAAAACACCTCTAGGTGGTAGAATGCCTGGAGAGAGTAGGTCTTGGATCTGTGCGTATACTATCCTACTGAGGAGCTTAAGCTTATCGATTACAAATGAGTTTTCTCAATAGTCCTTGGTTATCAGTGGCATCCTATAGTGGCATAGGAGTTTTATAGACAAGTATTTTGCCAGTAGGGTTAAGGTGAACATCTTTTTTCTCGGTCGGTCTCCCACAAAGTTACGTATGCACGAAATTTCAGTTGGTCAGTTTATAAATATTGTTTCCATAAGAGCTTAAAGAACATAGCGAACTCTTATATTAAAAGGTTTTGAAAGTCTCTTTACACTACGGAAACAGTATTCCACGGCTTTTATCACAATAAGCCGACTTAATGTAATACATCCTTTAATTTACCTGCGTTAAAAGTTTGTGAGACAGCTATTTCAGTCAGCTTGCTAAGTCCGAATCACTGGCAGTGTATATCCCCAGAATTAGAGACGAACTTGAATCCGGCCCACATAAAACCAGTTGCTTTGTTCTCGACTGAGAGTCCGTACCGGTCTCCATGACCGGTTTATAATATTACGGCCTAGAAGGCGGAAGTTTCGTGATATCGTTTGATTTTTTTCAGCTTGCAGTCTGCGGACATTTTGGTTCCTGTATTTTTCAGAAATAGGTTCTCCTAAAAGGCTCATATCGTAGTTAATAGGTTACAGATGCTAACTGAATGGCCAGAAAAATGCACACGGTGGTAGTTGTTGTACAGACGCATTGTATATTATATTCCCAACCTACTTGGCACTTACTTTGTCTAATGCTCCTACGTATATGCAAAATGGTTCATAGCGAAGAATTTCTAACACCACGTACAAAACAATATAAGCGATTACTAAAAGAATGAGTATTTATAACTACCTGCAAGCAATAATTCCCATGTGCTGAACCGATAAAACATTTCATTTGGGGATATTTTGTACCTTTTTTATTTCATTTTGTGAGTAATTGCCTATTATTTTGCTTTTACACATTATTATCTGTTTGAGAATAAGTTTTCTTTCTGGATATCCCTAACGACAACTGCTCACACCTTCCGCTATTTGCCAAGATATAACATAGTTGTTGGGCCAGTTGTCTATCCATCCTAAAGCGTCTACTTCCGGACTCACGAACGACAACTAAAACTGTATGAATTGGCAAAGCACTGGTTTGCGAATCATTGATTTAATCGACGCTAGTTGCTGATGGGCTGAATTAAACGTCTGAGAAAGAAAGTGGACGATTATAGCGAAATTATTCATCCAATCTGCGCCAAGTTACAACTAGATAAAGTATCTTTGAGCAATGAAATTTCATCCGTTAAAAGGTCAACTGAATTACAGTAACTTTCGTAATTTAACGAGTAAATTCCACTGGTTATGAAACACCCGCCACATTGGGCGCGCATTGCGCCGCGGTTTAAAATACTTCCGTTATGACATTCTCTGAGATTTGACGAGGCTCTGAAACCGCCTAGAATATTCTAGATCGCTAGAATATAACCGGATCAAAAAACGACGTGATATTATTATGTACAAGCATACGGTCGAGGGTTTGGTCTAGTGAGCAAAGAGGCTAGAAATCTATGCCCAACCTTGGGGAAGATAGTAAAGAACGCACTTAAGAGGAGTGCTAGTGAAGTTTCCCCATGTTATTGATTTGATAAACTGCTTTATTATAACTTCAGATGTAAAGGTGTTGGGGAAAGTCCGTAATGGCTCCATAACTGTTGCCAAGTATCACTCGGAGTGCAACGCCAGTTCCTAAGATAGCCTCTAGGAGAATTCAGTTCAAAGACACTAAAAGCGCAAGGGAATAACTCAAATAACCTTTGATTGGAATCAAATTAGATGCAAATCTATTGTTGGGGAAGTACAGGCGGCATACGAAGTTCCCGTGGGTCCTTGATGCACTGATGCAAAACTTGTTAGTTATCTAATTTCGAAAGTTGCCCCGAGTGTTTAAAAAACACTTCCGTAATAAGTAATAAATAACAGGCGCACGAAGCTGAGTTTCTCATACACAAGAAAATGTTAAAAGCGGATTTTGGAATTTCTTTCTCCATGGTTTATCTCGATTTTCGAGTTTTAAAAAAGAAGCCTTTCGTTTCATTAGAATGAAGCGATTCTTTTTGGCATACTATTAGTTACATGAATATAAGCTGTATGACAGATTTTTTGAAATATCTGTGTGGTAAAAGACTGACTGTCGATCATTCTGCGGTGCACTTATATATATATATATATATATATATATATATATATATATATATATATATATATATATATATATATATATATATATATATATTGCTGCCCCTCTTTACACACTCTCTATCCTTATCCATTATAATCTTATTGAGGTGAATAGATTTCCTTCGACTAAGAAGTCTTTAGAATTGACCGTGAAGGATAACTGTTGACCTACTTGAAGTATAACATTCCGCTTGATTGCTTTGCTTATCGTCATCTTCTAATTTCATCTCTATAGGGACAATTCGTCGTGATGATCCTTGTGTTGGTCTGTAAACATATTGTACGCGCCAGGCTCTTTCTAAACTCAACAACGCATAAGCACCTTGCAGAAAACGAAACAAGTCTTTGATCCGTGTTTTCTATGAAAAACTATGTGATAGAAGGAGAAAGAGATTTGCCTGAAAACAGAAAACGTACTAAGGAAAAATTGTACCATTACCATGAATGATCGATTTCGAGTTGGTTACAACAGAGGAACTAGGGAGGGGGGAATATGGGAGTGTCTGAAAAAAAGAAAATATAGTAGTAGTAGTAGTAGTAGTGATAGTAGTAGTAGTAGGAGGAGATTGGGTGTTTTCATGAAATAATTCACCATGTGATATCATCGCTCAGCTCACCATAAAGAAACCATTGAAGCACTGTACATCATGTGGTGAAATTCAGCAAACCGTTCAGAGTCTGCCCAGTAGCGTAATGGCTGAGGCGTTCGACTGAGAATCGTTCGTCCCGGGTTCGCGTCCCAGTTCGGGCGCGGTGGATATGCACTGCTGGTGATTCCTAACAAGGATGAAACGGCTGTACAATGCTTCCATTGTTTCTTTGTGGTGAGTTGAGCAATGATATCACATGGTGAATTATTTCATGAAAAAGAAAAGAGTCGATCTTGAGCGGAATAACCGAGACTGAGCGAGAGTAGGGATGGAAATAACGCCAAAACTAATGGATAAAGCGGTCACTCACCAAGAAAGTGAAAATATCAAATCAATGAAATGCCACAAACAAACCTGTTGTTTGTCGATTGGTGCTTAGTTTATCTAACCAGTTCGATAAGCGCTGGGCCAGTAAGAAACTATAATGCACATTGAACTATTATGACAGGCAGAGTTCAAAATTTGTTTTAGCAGAATCTTATCAGTTATTTTCCCGTTTCTACCGGGAGCTGATGACTAGAATCCACGATGCGTCGGAGTCAGAATTTGCTCCTGTGGGATTTTAACAATCTCTTTCTAGCAATAAGCATAACTAATTAGAATTTATGGTACACTTAATTTGGATAGTAGTTAAATATGGCTATACATGTCGAAGTATGAGAGATCCCCAGATTGGATTGTTAAATAATGAGGAGAGCCTGTGTTAACCAAATGATGAAATCTTGGTTTTGGAGTAAAATGCAGAAAGAATGATGTGAACATATACAGAGGTTGACCTGTAGATCAAGTGACTTGTTATGTTATACTGGTCTGCCATCGCTACCCAGTGCTTTCATAGCTGCGCTCAATTTACGCGTGTCTGTCACGGCTCAAAAATTCATCATGGTGGTTAGGCTATAACTTGGTGTAAAGGCTGTGGCTGCAGGTAGTACTTCCTGCCCTGGTGCTCGGGCCCGAAAGATATGGTTTGAAATTGAAGCCAAGGACGCAAATACTGTTCGATTTATCCATCGAATTCGTATCCCGCCAATATAAACATGAAATCAATTGACAATCAAAATGTTTACGGTAAAAGTAAAAATTGCAGTATTATTTTCTTCGAAAAACCAATGTGCCTTTATGGTATTCTCATTATACTGGTAGTGGCAGCTTTGTTGATGCATGTTGTTATTCACCAACGTTCCGGTTGGCATGGGTAACCGTTCTCAAGATAATCTTAAAACAAAAAATTTTGTCTTCTGAGAATTTATCTACGGCAAACAAACGGTTGATGAATTAAAATATATGCAAACAAGGCTTTTATAATGACTATAACATTCAAGATGTAATTTATGTTGGATAATTTGCCGCATTCGCACTTTATTTTTGTAAAACGTCACATCGTCTTAAGGTGGCACTGTGCTCTGCTTCAGGCATATATATATATACATATATGGATAGAGAAAAATGATTTGACACGGAAACACCAGTTATGCAGAGGTAACAATGTCCCCGAAATTGGTCATGTGTCTCAACCATTCATGTACATGTCGTTGGCTACATGTGCATATGCATATATATTGGCTATGAATTTTCGTTGGCTGTTGTAGTGACGGTATCACGTAAAACAGCTTGACTAAAGCAGTTGAAAAATAAACAGTGGTAGATCCGGATAAGATGAGAATTTTGAACATAAGAAGCTAACAACTTGGGTGAACCATCAAATAGCTGTAAGCGCAACGCACGGCAAACGAGTTCTGCAGAAGAAAACTCCGAAAATGAATTGCCAAATGAATTTTTGGTTTTACAAATGTCAGAAAAGTCATTTTCCGGGAAGTATGAGTTCCTCGCAGTTTTAAGAAGCGGGGAAACCATTGTACGGTCTAAGTGCTAGCCACTTTGTGCGTGCATCATTTTCTGCTGCGTCTGGGACTTTACTTTTGAAAAGACTTTCTTCCTGGGAACAATATCCCCAAACTTTGAGATGGTGATAAGATAAAGTCCAGTGTCAAACAGCTGTTGTGCGAGGCTAGAAAATCACGCAGCTTTTCATGTCTTGTTAAAGCTTGACCCAGAAAATGCTCCCTTTGAGCTAGACCGAATGATCGGGCTAGAAAACCTGAAAAAGATGACAGTGTCGTGATTATGTAGGTGAGAGAATGTAATGAACTAGTGTGAAAATCCCATCAGTGAGTATAGGTGGACACTGAAACGAAAAGGCGCTGGCATCACACATCATTTTGGACGGGAAGCTGAGGTTCGAAGAGGAAATTATTTCGTTCTCGAGAAGAAAGCTGGAAATTCGTTATGGTGAAGGAAATAAGGAGTGATTGAATTAGTGATGAGAGGGAAAACTTGGGATTTTGGAACATCGGCTATAATTTTGGGCTTTAAAAATTTGAGTGTGAGTTAGGAAGGATCACGATGGATTCGTTTATGTAGCCATATTCCTTTTCTTTTTTTAATAAAGAGTGAAAATAGTGGACAGAGGCTTCACTCAACTCCATTTCACTTTTAACCATCATTAACTTTGCACGGTTGTACTCGGATCCAGGTGGCTACCTCGTATCAACTTTTAATAGGAAAAGAATAGAATGACGAAATGTGAATGGAGGAATGAACGTCAGTGAATGAGTAAGAAAATATTTCCGAGACAGTTACTGCACTAACCTCGGTATTAAGCCAAGCCACCTAAAACCTCCGACCATGGCGTGGGTGTTTGGTAGATTCTAAAAGTTGAGTTTGATTCGTTCTACTGGGGACAGTCCAGTAGTTGCAATTTACGTATTTCTTCACCTACGTCCTGAGTTGATCAGCTCTACGTGTTTTCTAACCAAAACAAGCCTCACTGAACAGTGTATACCAAAAAAGGGTTCGGCTTGTGGGCGTGTGCAATATACGTTCCAGTCAGTGTTGCGTCTGCAGCTGAGTTGTGATCAAAAATTGTAGGTCAACCATAGGAGTCCCAAATGCTTAAGGACATGTGATAGTGAACTAGGATGAAATTCGGGTTTGAATTAAAAATAAGAAAGTCTAAGGAGAACGAAGGATTTGGTATTAAGAATTAGTTCCAGTGATATAAAGGTAAGAAAGCATTATCCAGTGAGGTAACTTGTGTAAGTCCAGTCAGACTTTCGGTTTTGGGGTCCTCAGGTTCCTCCAAGTCTATGTTTAGAGACGATAGGTGATACACCCCAAAGCTGCGGTCACTGACTTCCCGCACTCGAACGTTCTGCACATTCATATAGTTCTTTCACATACCCTGGGGTTGAACTTTCCCAATTTCTCGTTTAGTTCGCTCCAGAGAAGACGGTGTTGCTAGATGGCAACCAAACCTAGATCAAGTTTATGCAAGGTTATTGACTCGGGGAACAGAACTAAACTGAAAGCGTTTATTCTTCTGCAACGATTTCATCTAGTGACTCATTAACCACAGGACCAAATCGTAATGCAGCCTGCGCACTATGTTTGTAAGGTCAAGTCCATTCCATCATAAAATAATTGGTAACGAACGGTTTGGATCATCATGAAAACGTGCACTAATAATCATCAGCTCTTGTAGAAAGAAAATGCATGAATTAGTCATCAAGATTTGTTGTTATTCGTTCATCCTTGATTGATTTCAGGTAATTGTGTCGACTCATCTTGAGGGAGATAAAGTAGAGTGGGTAGCGAGAATGAGTTATTGGTGATCCAGTTACCGTCTAAACAAACGACTATGTCCGCAGGATTTTAGATGGAACTCGAAAATCGTTTCAAATTGCGTGTTATATTTAGCCCGGTGTTTGCGAACTTCTGTGTGTATTTTTCCCTACTTAATAAACTGATCACGATGTAAGATGTTCGAGAATTTTGCTATATTCACAGTAACCACTTCGCAAGTATTTTTTATTTACAGCTCGACGAATGAAGCAATTCAGACGAAGTCGCAGCGATAGATTCAGTAAGTGGTCCGATGTGATTCTGCTTTTTCCTTTGAACTGAAACAGTTTTTTTCCATATTACAAAGGTCAAGGACTAAATTACTTACCTGTCTACTTTTGCACAAATATAGAAAAGGATAATTCGATTCAACAAATTCGTGGATCCTTGTCCATCGTGCGCCTTGGTCGGCAACGAAATCCAAACAAATCTCTTACCACGTTTGCATTCAGTTATCTTGGTCGTACACTGAAGTCAGATTGAAACGTTCCACGTTCTCCTCTATGCCACGGAATCCTTTTTTACTAGGTGATCAGTAAGATTGAAAAAATAAATTATCCACAGCGATTTTACTCTAAATTCATGAGCATCAATACATATGACCGTAAATTTATTGGTAAAGAGAACTTGTCCGGTGAAATGTGTATCAGTTAGTCTGTTCAGAAGCGATGGTAGACAGAGTAGGCAAACGAGTCAGCCGAAGGTGTTTGAAAGCTTCCTTTGTGAAAGATGACAATGCTTTCTTCGTTGATCAGTCTTTCTTTTGAAAGTTTGAAGTTAATTTTACAGTTTATGCGAACTGCTGCAAGCTGTTATTTGATGAGAATTAAGGAAAACGGGTAGGATGATTTTCTTAGCCTTGAACTCTGGTCAACAGTATCACTTCCGTCAATTGTAGTAGGCTGTTTATCTTAGGAACTCCCAAGGAACGAACTGACTGTAACATAACATTTAGGAAATATCTCTTATCCTTGTCATTAACTGTTTACCGTGACATGTCTCCGAATCAGCTCCTGTGCGTGTAAATGTTGCGTTTCGAAGAAAGCTTTAACTTTGAACCCGTAACATACGGCTTAACCACTCCAGTGAATATAGCCAGAAAACCCGAAAACAGGGGTGTTTTGGTTCCAGAATGAGCTACAAGTCAAAAATATTTTTCACTGAATAATATCTCTGCCATGGTACCAAGACTCACATTCCTGCGCAATAGCTGTGCCAGAAACGGATCAATAACCAGTTCTTTAATGGCTGACTGGCGTCATAATGGGGCTGTATGTGTTAGATTGTCTAGAGCTAGCCGATTTTTTGTGACACGGGCTTCCAGCATGTTTGTATTGGCACTCGCGAGCTGTGACCCAGCTCTCTATGTACATGAAGTTAAAATCCATTGATGTCAACGTTGAATTTAGTCAGATGGTCTAATCAAGCTGGCAGAATTTCTCAGTCTCAATTCCCAAAGGACAGGAAAACCGCAATCTATCCCCACCCGTGCTAGTAAAAGCGTTTTGTTTGAGTTCCCCTCATCTTGATGAGCAGTGCCATCACCGTGGTCCTAATTCGTAGTATGGTTACCAGAAAGAAGCTGCTAAACACTACTGAAAGACTGGATGGCTATGTAGACCAATGAGATGCCGAATCCTGAGTACAGAGAAGTGGGTCGCGCTTCGTTTTCTTGCTCCCTCCTTGTGTGCTTTAAAATCACTCATGTCAGTCCTAGCTACATTTTGCCACACTTCCCATCATATATCCCAGCCTAATGACACGTTGCTAAACGCAGTCTACGGTTATCCATCCACATCTGATCTTCAAGTAAAACGGCACCACAGGTGTAAACTCCATAATCCTGTTCACTTACTTCCTTTGATGTCGCCCAAGTTTTATTCATAAGTAGTTTTTCGGGGATAAATAGGAAACGCTGGAAACGAGCTTGTTCGCCAATCTGTAACCTACAGATGGGTTTTGTCGGTTTTTTTCAAGCAACTGTGGAACGTATTTTGCAGAGCATCCTTTTCTGGCATGAGCATTTCTCAGTTGGTCTCACACCAGAAAAGTTAGAGGGTTCGAAGAAATTTCACTTATTTTGATCTGGCCATCGGGAATGAATCCCAGTAGCCAGCACTCGTAACTCAATCATTCTTGAGAACCATTTTGTAACATCAAAAACGTGCCATGGTTGAGTGACTGGCGACTGTTAGCTGGTCCAAGGGTTCACAATTAGATTACGAAAGGATCATTAAATCTTACTTGAGCCTGGTGGTTGTATGAGACAACCAATGACCGTAATGCATTTTGACTTTTTGTACCTGTTCCATGTAGTTCCAATTCCCTGTCTAACGACTTGCTCTAAATAATCTACTTTCGCAAAAGTAGTTCATAGAACTGCTTTCCTAATGACCAAAGAACATGTTCGCAAGAAATGCGATTTCAGTTCATGTGATCAATCAAGAATACCCGGAAAAAAAATCACTGCGCGACATAATGTCTTTCAGTTGCTGAGTGAAAACATTTTTCCATTGTATCTTCATACGATCAGATTTGATTGTTTTTTTAATCCCGATTCGTTATCCCGATCCCCTTAAAAATTATTTACTGGTTCATCGAAGCTACCATCAAAACAGTACACACCATGCGGTTAATTACTCACTGAGGTTGTGGAAATATCGTAGAATGCAACAAATGTTCGTTTTTCTATAATACAATAAAAAGTTTTCACAATTCAGTAAATAAATATAAGTAATTTCACATGGAAATTTTTCTGGAAAAGTATCCGCACTTTAGAAAACAGTTACCATTCTTTGACGCAGCCTATACCAGCAAAATGAAATATCCAGACCTACGTCACTAGACCAATATCTACGCAAATTTTCCACCCATTGACCCGAGACAGAGACATAACAAACCTATTCTGAATAGATGAACACTGACAGAACCATCTTGAACATCTTTGATGTGCACAGAATAGTATGACGCACGTTCGCATTCGCCATTCGCATGGAAGGTGGGTCACCATTTTCTCTCGGCCACACTCCCCTTCCCCTCCAAATTCGGTTGACACAAAAAACGTTGCTTATCAGATCGTAGCAGTCAACGTGATTTCACTTAAGAAGGTCTTTCGAAATGTCGCGTAGCAACCTTCAGTTATTGAACACAAGCAAAGAATGGTTCAGTGGAGGTAGGAATATTTTTTCCAAGATCACTGAGAAAGAAGCACCTTCAAGATAGGCATGAGTTACACGTTTTTTCTCCATCCTACGGTATGACAAAATCTGGGAATAAGCACAGAAGGACGGTGTAGCCTAGTCTGTAATTAAATTAGAAGCAGGTTGAAAAACAGAATGTGTTTGATTTGGAATATGGTGTACGAATTTCCGTTTTTCTCACATTCTTGCTGAAACGTAAACATGCCTCAGTTAATTGTGTACTTAACGCTACATTTCAAAAAGCATGCACTATAACGTCTACAATAATTTCAATATTGCTTGCACTCCTCCTATGAGTAACAAATCTTACATTATCAAAACATCGCTTCGTTGAACAAACATATAATTCAATGTGAATATGCCTAAATTTTGTTTCATGCTACAAAATTACTAGTAATTTTATAAAGATGAGACACTACTTTGATATCATAGACACGGTATGTTTTATGAAGAACCTAATGACCTAAGACTGTTTAGAACCTCTCGGTTTACGCAGGTGAGAAGTTGCGCAAGCTGTGCTCGGCAGTGCGCATATCTTGATCGAGGCCGACAAGCTTTGGTACGATTAGTGGCTTGCATATCTTGACTAGGTGCAAACAAGTTGTCTTTATTTTTTTTTTTTGAAACATCCTTAATAAGCAATAGTAGCTGAGGAACTGCCCACAGCACCACTGGGAACTCGCAAACATGTTGTTTGTTTATATGATGGCAATTGCATGAACAAGTCATTTAGACGAAATAGCTTATTAGATCGCGAGAATTGTAGGAGGAAAAATAAACATTTGAGCGATTCCGACTTCTACATAATCTATTGCATATATCCCTGGGGCACAGCAATCACAACATGATTAGCAAGAGTCGCAAAACAACAAGGAAACTTTTTATCTACAACTGATTTGAAGAAGAACCTGCAGTTGTATGGCGAATCTTGGTTCTTGTGAATTAAGACTGCTTCGGTTTTGCGTCCTGTTATTCAGAGGTGTCCCCCCACCTAGTTCATTAACACATCATTCAGCCAAAGTTACATTTCATTATTTAATACCTTTTATCCACTTTTAATTTCTTGATAATTTTTATCACGCATCATATGTGCGTTCACGCTAAATTTCACACGTTTGCATCGCTGTTTCCCTCTCTCCCCGTGCACTCCTCATAAAATCTTTGCAACCGAACCAATCAAATCGGTTCCGTTCTTATCACACAAATGAAATAATCCGATGGTTTATCAACAACAGTTGAAATGAGCCCCACTGCTGATCGCTCGAAAGCAAACTGCCAATCCGCTTTGAACTGCGCAATCTATCTAGACCGACATGCAGAGTTGTTCCATAAAATGGATCCTGGACTCCGGAACACAAAGAATGATCTATAACTCGGTGTGCTCGAGTCAAGTTAACAATGAGTTGGCGGTACATTGAACAACGAACTAGCAAGATCTTTTTAACGAGGATTTTTCTCATCCAAAATTCAGTGTCTCACTGTGAACCGTAATTAGTTGTCCAGAGGGACTTCTGATACAGACATTTGCAGTTCCATTCCAGTTTGTAGCAGAAATAGCCGTAGCCTCGAAATGTTTTTTTCGAATAACATGGACATTATTCTCAGACGAAATAGATTGTTTTACCTCGCTCCATTCCCAAAAGTGTCCTTGTTTGTCGATGTGTTCGTAGCGAAAGTGCTCCAGTAGTGTAAGTCTTCCTTATTTCAACCAAGTTAAGAATATCTTTTGGTTAATTTTTACCGTAATCTGTATTTTATTTACTTCTACCATGGATTCTCTTCTGCAAATTTACTTTCAGTTTGCGGATATGTACTGAAGAGATCATTTCAATTTCCATTTTACGCTTACCTATTCGTCCATCGAAAAGCAATACAGGACTGCGTTTTCACGAGGTCCCATCGTCGACAAGCTGTACAAGGATAGTAAATTCTTACAATGTTCACGCGGGTTCCTTGAACACTTTCAGTGGTTTATTACACGAGTACCTGATGCCTGGCAAGCGTTCGCCTTAAAAAATACCACAACAGCCCGCTGGTGGCTTTGAGAACTGGTGAGAGTGGCCCTCCACTTCACTAAGGCCATTGCCCCTCGTCTTGTTCCGCTGACCCTGCAAGGTTTTCCGGAAGAGAGGTATGAACCGATCAACTGGCCGCCGATTAGTGTGGAATGATTCTGCCATTTAGCAGTTCTCCTCTTGGCTGCGTAATGGACTAAAGGTTCATCCCCGAATAAGAATTGTCCAATCTGGACTACCCAATCGAGTTGTAAAATCGCCCACAACACAAACCATGAAGATGAATGGTCTTCAGACGAAAGTTTCTTGCTCTTCTCTCGTTCACAAAAGAGACGTTCCACCATACACAAATGCTTATTCCTCTATTGCTCCGTGATGCTTCACCTCTCATCCGGTTCTCTCACACTCTTTAGGTTCTGCAGTTGGTCATGCTAGTGGTATTGCCAATAGAATAAGTCCTGTTGCTGTTCTCTCGCGTTCTCCCCCAATTAGCATCTAAATCTCACCGAACCGGCTTCCGGCGGCTGATGCACTTCTTTGTCCTCAATGCCCCAACAAACTAGCCACCTTCATTGTGGGAATACTGCTGCGTATAAGTCAACAGGAGTGTTTAGCCCGTGCATCGGAGACCCTCACGATCGTGGTGTGTTCTATTCGAGAGATCCTCATTCAAGACTTCAGCTCTATTATCCGACTGACATCCCCATCTAGTCATTCCGTGAACTTTCATCTGCGCCTTTCTGGTGACCCTGAGGCTGCAGCTTCTGGAGTTGTTTACGTTGATGTGGCTCTCAGTGAGATGGCTGAGGACACACTGCTTGACTGGGTAGCGAGACTTAGAGGTCTATGTACAGTAAACAGTCATCGTTCTGATAGACGCAATTTGTTTGTTGTCTCAGCATAGGTGCCAACAGATTGCAGCCTAGATGCAATCAGCGACACCTACCAAAAGCTGCACGTCCTCTTGCACACCTCAGGGCGAGGCGAGATAGTGATTTGGGGTGCATCTAGGAGGACTTTGGTTGGTTTTATGGTAAGGCCATCAATTGTTTCTCGTTTCTACCTTCCAATCGCCGGTACACCAGTTGATGTCCGCCCTTTTCGAGTCAGCGGTGTACTTAAGTAGACCACATCGCCAGTGGCTACAAATGACGGAACTGTCCACAGACTCCCGATCATATTAGAACACTCCTGTTTACTCCGACCACACGTTAATGTGCCCTAAGCTGTCCATGTGCTTCAATGGGTACTCAAAACACACAGTGCAGCGCCGGTTTGATTGCTGGAAGCCATCTGCTGCGACTAGCTTATCAATCTTTCGAAGCACACTAGCTGAAAACATCAATGGGCACTGGTATTTTATAAAGAATTCCTCTCATTCTGCTGGCTTGGTGCGTTTTGGGCCCATTCGTCGCCTTTTGACGCCCTGGATTTCTGCTGAGTCTCTGTGTCTCCTTGACGCACTTTTGTCCATCTTGGCTGGTAGCGAGTATAATGAAACAGGGCTGGTAATGAGGAGTGAACTCCTTGCAAGCTTGCGCAGAGATCGCTAGATCAACTGGTCCCACAAGATTTGGAGATGGAATGTGCTGCCGCCATGGGAAATCTCCACAAGCTGTCTTACATCATCCGGGCTACCCGTAGGATGACATTGGGTGTGAGCCGAACGATCTGTGAAGCTAATCGTTCGTCTACCCACAACCGCGGCACCGTCTTGTGCGCTGGATGAAGCAGATTCGGGCACAATTTAGTTGTCTCTGACCTTCAGCTGTTCCAGCGAGCGTCTGGTGGCCTGTGACTATAGAACCACTAAATAAGCCGGAGATCCTCTGGGAAATTCGAGCCTTAGGACCAGCTTTCTCTGCCGTTCGTCTTTTCCATTAGAGTGTGGCAAGACTGCGCTGTATCCCACTTCTTTCCCACTTTGTCAAAGAGGATGTTCTGCAAAATGCTTTATCTGGTCTTGCAGATGTTGATGTTGAACTCGTTACATGGAACAGAGTTTTGACTTAGAGTATACCGATGATATCGCTTTGCTGAGTGACAGTGCACAACAACTCAACGCGCGTTGAACCGTTTGGTGATTGAGGTATCTCGTTTCGGTGCGTGTTTCCTACCTTCGAAATTTGGGGTACTTCTTCAAGGTTGGCAACAGCCTATACTTGCACTTACTTTTTGTGATGATCAGTTAGATGTAGTCAGTAGTTTCAAATACCTACGGAGCCCGATCCCACATGATGGATGTGTTTGGGGAGGGGGGGGATAGGAAGTCACATTAAGAATTGCGAAAGTCAGAGCAACTTTCGCGAACTTGGGACACTTGTGGGGCAGTCATGACATTCGGTCTTCCTTCAAGGGAAGGGTGCACGATGCTGCAGTTTGCAGTGTTCTGTTTTACGGCTTCGATACCTGGCGTATCCCCGTTGAAGATGCCTGATGACTTTTTGTGTTCGACCACCGGTGTCTCCGTAGCATTGCTGATTTCTGGTGGGAACATTGGGTAAGCAATTACGAGGTGTGCCATTGAATGTCGGGTGCAGACAGTCATCCTCTGACTGCGATAATCGCTGTACATCGTCTTCGGTGGCTTGGGCACGTATTGCGTGTGCCTGTCGATCGTCTACCTCCTCATGATCTCTTTGCACGTGCTGGACAAGGCTGGAAAATGTGACGCTGGGGTCGGGCTATGACTTGGCTTAGAGGTATGAAAGTGTTAGCTTCGGGTTTGACTGTGCTGGTAACGTTTCCCCTACTGGTTCCTCGCTAACGAGTATCACAAAGCCAAGGCGCAATCCGGTTATGTACTTGGTAATTTCAACCAATTTTTATTACTTCACGTAGAATCTTGTAAATAGTGTTTGATGTTCATGTGTAAACAGTGCACTTGCATAACAATAACAAATTAGGATTTCATAATTAACGACTGATATATATGATGTAGAAAAACGGAGATCCTTCCCACCGGTTGGTTCACGCGATCCCTAGCCTCAGCTGAGTCAACACATCCACAAATGGCAAAACAGTCATGAAGCAGCCGAATTTTAAACAACATCTCGGTAGATCTTCTAGGAATGTGACTTCTTTTCCAAAATTAAACAAAGGCGTGGATAGCAAAATTGTGGTTTTCACGTTCTCACTTTCACTGAATGCGAAATGGAGAAATAACCCAAAAGTATTTGCGAAATTGTTATTGGACTGCATTAGATAAATGAACTTGAAATGTTTTATCGTTTCAAGTCAAAAATGAGGTACACCCACCTTGCCTACTTCCGCCACGGATTTCAAACCTTTACTATCCATTTCTCCCCGTTTTCCACAAAGATTCTTCTCAGTTCATCTTCGGTAGCAAGCTTCCTTTGTCGTTTGCTTTCAAGGTGAGTGTGATTCATACATTCTCCACACTATTAACCTGAGTATTATGCGAAGGCCAATCCAAACACAGGTCGTTGTGTTTTTATGACTTGAATTTAGATAGAGCTGATATACGAATATTTTCTCGTTCGGATACGTATGACCCATCTGATCGTCTTGCACCGAACGTTAACAATGAATTATCGAATGAGCTTGTCACTCGGCGTAGTAAGTTCAGTCGTTCCTTTGAAACAGTATCTTCCCAAACAGTCAGAGAAACTCCGTCAGACAAGTATGAATCCAAACGTTTGTCCTCCTTTCGTAATTTGTGCTAGTAATACTAAAACTGCCAGGGTGGCTCAAGTTGAGATTACTTTGCTGTTAAAAGTTATGTCGTTCTATTCGATTGTTCAGGTAACATCGCTTTTCACCCAGTTTAAATGCTGTGGTCTATGAACTTATGGCATTGCTGGTACACAACGGTTTCTCACATTTCAGGTGTGACACTTCGATCAACAGTTGGTGCAATATTCGCTATATCACTTACTATTCCAGTGTCTTCTTGAAAAGAATTCGCTAAATAACTTATGGAGCTCAAATGAGGTGTTGGGTATCACATTCGCACAATATCTTTATTTGTACAGATTTTCCGACTGGCCGTTAGGACACATTATTTAGCAGTTCATGACCGCGTATCTTTTTAGCCTACCAGATACTTTCGCTGTGTTCATTTCAGTATGAGCGTAGACAACGTTCATTCCCTTTTCCTGTTCAGTCAGCTATCTTCCATTTTATCCGATTGTTTACAAAACGGAAATATTGTCTGAATTAAATGACTTTCGATTGAATGTCGCTCACTAATCACAAGGATACAGGCGGCACCAATCACGCGCATGATCAATCAGTAAATGCGCATCAATCATTGAGCGAGAAAACAGCACACACTTCCGTCTTTACTGCTCTTCTGTTATTTTTCCAGGTTTAATTTCGAAAGACTTTAAAATTCTTCTCCGAGCGGTATCATTTATTAGCCATGTGTCCTTCTTGCCACCAACTGAATTGTCCTTAATCTATGTGATCAACACTTATCAGCATGTGAGAAATTTGCTCGCAAAATCCTTTCTGATCCCATGAATCCTGTGTACAGCGAAAGTGTCGCTCTCATATTTCTACACGATCCGCTTTTATTTCCATACCCTCCAGAATCAATATCTATAGGAACTCCACTGTCTCATATTTAGCACTTACTTTGACAAGCCGTGACCGTGTTTCAGCCGAATTCCTGAGGAACCTATCACAATGCACTATGATTATTCCTCAATGAGTTTTTTCACATTTTTATAAGGTGATGAGTGCAAATTCATCTTTCTTTTAATTTTTACCCTCACGTTTTTAACTGAAGTGCGACATTATTTATTGTACGCAAAAGTCTATACAATACAATACAATACACTTCGGGGGTGGAGGCCGCATGCTCTAGGGAAACCCACCACTTCACAGTTAATCCTAACCAGTTCCTATGTATACACACCACATCAGGTTTATTTAAATCGAAAAACTAAGAGCTAACTGGAATATCGTCATACAACAGTAAAATGAGCCACGTGGGTTGAAGATTGGTCAAAGTACTGCCCAAAAGTCATCTACGGTACAAACTTAGTGAGTGAAGTACTTTCATGGTCGCATATTTTTACCTGCCTCCCGGCTACCTTTTTATCGGGATCATTAGAAGTTTAATTGGTTATCAAATAGCACATTTACCCACAAAACTCACTTAAAAATGGCCGAGCTCAAGCGGATCTCTGAAAGTAGCTCTTAACAATCTTTCTGTGACTAGAAAATCCCTCAAAAACCAGTCCATATGGATACAAAGGAGGATCATGATTCGGAAATATAAGGCCTGTCGCTTTGATTAGTGACAAAATGTCTCAACTACCACCAATGAAGCAGCTCAATATGAACTGTGTGATCGGGAAGTGGAGTTCAGCTCGTGAAATCATAGAACAGGCTCGATATTAGTACCCAGATATAAACTAACTTCCGAGCTGATCTGTTGGTAGTATGCTTAAGCACCTGTCACAAATATCAAGTGAATGACTTTGTATTTCCCCAAATATGGTTATTTCTGCCACCTACTTCGAGTGACTTTAAAACCGTTTCGCAGCCCTTAGGAGTACCAACTGTTATGTTCAGAGTTCCACTTAAGTTCGTTGAATTTCTTGCGTGAATCTCGAGGGCCAGTGTGCTGTCTGACAAGTGTTTAAAATTTCACTGTTTCAGACTAAAAGGTAATGGAGAAACAGGTAAAATGTGTTGCCTTAAAAGCAATTCAAACACGGTAAGTATACTTCACCGTGATCTTTCTTTACTTAGACCTTATTTTAGAAAAAGGCGAATAGGCCAAAATTAATTGAAATAGAATTCAAATAAAAGTTGCAAATGAATAACTTGCTTTAAACGACCTCTTCCTTGTAGATCGGAACACTGCTTTAGTAAACTTTTCGATGGATATTTACACTTATTTTTCTCCTCTTGCTTTATTTAGAACGCTCCCTGATCGATTCGCAATAAGTAAAGTTCGGACCCTCGCTCCGCATAAATAACTTGGGAAGTCAAGATCTAGGCTAGCCCGGTTGTACTGTTTTAATCAAGGCCAGCCGCCGATTCATAGGAATTATTCATTCTCGGAGATATTGAAGAACCGCGTCCAATTTAAAGGTTCAATTAAAAAATCAACTTTGATTCAGTCCAAAACTATGGGTCCACGTATGACTCAGTCATTACTCCAGAACCGGTTTTCAATCCAAAATTATACTTAATTTTGGCGTACTAACTGTTTTACTATCTATTATTGTCTGGTGGTTATCACTGGACCCAATCTTGGAACCTCGGCAACATTTTCGACCACGCTAAGGCCAACAGGTCGATCAAGGGGAAACGAGACTTCATTTGACAGCTTCACCTATGACTGATCTTTACTCATTATTCTACCTTTGATAAGCGGCCCCACTTGTCCGTACTCCGTGCTGCCTGCAACCGCCAAATCTCAGGTGATTCCTATGTTCCTTGCTTGTCGGGATCACCGCAGACGTTAATTTTCTGTCCCGTTGCAACAACCACAGCAACAGCTCCGCTGACTATTGAGGTCAGTTGGCGCTAAACGCGTGGGTGAGGATGATGCAAGTATTGGGTGAACCTGTGACCGGGGGGCCGTTGACCAATTAAGAATGTGCTGCCGTTAGTGGTCTTACGCGACTTCACCCTCGGTTTCCGTAAAGTTGAAGAACTGTAGATTCCAGTCCCATTATATTCTTGTTAAAGTTTGTGCTAGAAATTTGAAATTGAATGCAACCAAACTAAAGTACGGCTAGAAATGTTCAATTTTGTGATGCGCCTCGGCTCAGAATTGACTATGGAAACAGACTAGCTGTTCAGAGCTATATTGCAGGAAACTGGCTTTAAGACACTTATCACTGCGACAAAAGCCAATATAAACAGGATCAGCGGAAGCCCAGTAAACGTAACAACCATCCTGACAATTACTCAGTCAAAAATTTTTGCAGAAAACAACTTGAATGTTACAGTGTTCAGCCTGCAAGCCACCATATTACTGTGATTGAGAAAGTGTTTAGGCCAACTGGTGCTGTATTTGGCTCAGTGTGCTTTTTCCGAGTGAATTCTTTCAGACCTAGTTACATATACACTTTTTAGGAACAGCATGGCCTTATCATTTCTTATGCAGTGAGACTGTAATTTGAGAGCGAGTCGGTAGACCACTGACAACTTATCCGACATTTGACTGTCAATGTTTCACCTCTGGCTACAACTAGTACTCCATCTATTCCTTGGTGAGGTTCGAAAGATAATAACGATTGACGAGGAAAAACACTAACAGATATTGATTACAACTGAAATCGGTCTGCGGGAAGAGCGATGCAAGGGAAGATGCTTCCAAGCCTCATGAAAGCATATTTGCAAATACCGGCCAAGGTCGTATCATTTTCAAATCCCTCAAAAACCGATCAAGGCATTAGCTGCATAACCACCTAGTGTTTCTATGTCAGTGATGAATAGCAAACCAATCATTTCCATGCCAACTCAATAGTCGTATTCGCTAAGCGAAGGTAATGGTATTTGACCGACTTTCAATGCGAATTCCCCGACTAACTAGCTAATCCTAGTGCCTTTGTTGTTCAAGACGAGCAGTTTAACTATTATATGTCCAAGTCAGATTAAAGTCCCAATTAGTCTGTAATTCAATAAGCATTTAAGCAGGCATAAGTCGCAAATATACCTATTCAAGTGTAAGTGCAGCAGGTAGATGACGGCATCAGGAAACATAACGTGGTGTGCATAAGCGGACGAAATAGCCACATACCAGGTGTCCGAAATGCAATGAAACCTCAGATTTGATTGCGACGAAGAATCAGTCAGTCGGGAGTTCATTTACACCACAAAGAGTTAATCAGTTAGGTGCCGCAAAGCAAGCCTCACAATATCAGTTGAACAGTCAGAAACCAAACAATATCGTAATCGATATTTTCACTTACATCAAAAACAAAGCAGTTTTGTTTTTTTCACTGTGCTCTGCTCACACGGCCTTTATCACTAATGTTTCGTGAATTGTTCAAAGTAGAGACCAATCATGATAGTTGCTACTTTTACACTTCTCACAAATTCTTCTGTGACACTGATGTGGTGATCGATTAGTCCAAATCTATGCATGTGCCACGAAGCTTTGATGTAACAATAAGGACCGCGGAAATAGTCAAGAAATAAGATCAATAAATGGTCGCCCGGAATCATCAAAGACACGAACAACGAGTCGTTTCTCGATCTTGGACTGGGTATGCTGCACTTTGAGTTTTGTTCACGTTTTTTTTGGTTTTTCCTCCACACCAATAGATGCACTCTTCCATTTTTAGACATTGACTTATTGTCACTTCTACATAAAATGCTTCGTAATGCTTCGTCCAGAAAGATTTTCATACCACAAGATGGTAAAACTAAATGAAACATTTCAGTTTTCCTGGATGAAATCTGTTGAGCAATTTGGACTAGAAGTAGAATTCAAGAACCGCTGTAAATTACAGGTTTTGCGAATCTGACATGGAGGTACATTTTTGTCAGCTGAACTATGCGCAGAGGTAATCAGCCAAACATTCATATTTCGTTAGCAAATAAGATATCGATATGAATAACTAATTTCATCTGTAACAAAACATTGAAATATAACTTTATTATATTATTGAGATAATAAATTTACTTAGGGAATAAATTGAACTAGGTTGCGCTTGGTTTGACCAAAGTATTTCAACGAAAAAAACCGTTCCTGCCGTAGTCAGTTTTTGGTAACCGAACATAAATTCTTCTGGTCTATCGGTGAAAGGGGTTAGTCAGAAAAAAACGCGGTTTGTTTGATTTTCCTCTCGACTAAACACACCCAGCATATCCGTCAATGGATGAAAGCTATACATTACCGAGATTTCAATTGCAACGTGAGTTTACGACTTTTCCACAACGGCCATGAGAGAATTTTCGAAGGGTAGTTTTAGCCACTCTCAAACTGCTTTCGGCTAGATCCAGAATAAATTGAATTAAAGGTTTCCTCTTAAAAAATGGATCCAACTTTGGTTAGTTTTGAACCAAAGGTAAATTGTGACACAAAAGTTTGTCTCATCCATGGATTCTGCGCCTATTACAGAATCATGGAGTGGTTCGTTTAAAATTACTTGTCCGTTAGATAACACAAACGTTCAGAATAATAGTGCGTGATTGGCACTTTGACTTTTATGTACGTAGTAGTATCAAGTTCAAGAAAAGTGGTTGCGGCTCGGAAATGGATTAAACATCTTAACACTCTCCTCGTGATTCGAGTAAGTTTTCAGTGCCCAAACGACAAGTAGGTGTTCAATTATTGGGATGAGTTTACCACACTGTACCTGTTACACAATGGAATAACCGAAAAACCATTTTATGGTCCAGAAGATTTTAGTCATATCGTCATTTTGCATTTATATATCGCTTACATCGTAGTCTATGACTTGTTTTGTAACTTTCTGAGTTGTTAATTTGAGTTTTCGAAGATCAGCAGACAAGGGGTAGTATGGTAAAGCGAATGAGCAAACCGTTTTTACGATTACAATTTTTTTGGAACGTGACCGTATATTTCACAGCCTCATGATCACTTCTCTATCGTTTTTATCAATTTACCAATAAAATATTTTGGTGAGGTATTATTAAAACAGAATGGGAAAAATATTAAGTGTTTTGCTGGAAAATGGCACAAAGACGGTTCTGATAAGAATAATATCCAAGAGTACTTGTTATTAGATCGAAAATGCATCAGGAAGTTCGTGTGCATGAAAGCTTTTGCTTTCTGTTGTAGAAGACAGAGCACAAATTCATAGACCATTTGTTTTTAACGTCTTATTCAAACGATAAGTAATGGTAATACAGGTTAGCTTCCCTACCAGTATTTCATGATTCAACATAGTTCTTTAAATCCAGTTTAAGGTTTACTAGACCTGAAAAAATCATTCACTATTTTAATGCCAGTCCAAAAATACTCTAACGTCCGCCGGTGACGATGAACTGGAGCGCACAATATCTAAATCTTCAAACCAACTTCATCGTGCACTTTTGTCGCTATTTTAAACTCCCGTTCATTACACTAAAATATATTTTATATGTCGTCCAGAGATTTCTTTCAATCCCTTCAAAATCGGTCGGCCTGGCTCTGTGGGAAAATGAAGTGCATTATAATCGCCATTCCACTACCTTGATTAAACAAAAAAGAACATACAACAGCAGTCAAACGGAGGTCACGGCTAAATGGATGACTTTCTAGTTGGGAAGCGACCGGTGCACCAGAGTCCATAGTTCAAGATGATCACCAGAATTTCAACGATAGATTATTTCTGGGATAGATTGAAGATGTTTTGCCCGAGTGCCTAGTTCGTGAATATCTATCGACCAATAGCCTATTTATATGTGTATCTCAAAACTTCATACTCATATATATTCGCCCAAATCTGATTACAGATTTTGTTGCACTGAAACCATTGGAAAACAAGAACAATGCGAATGAAGCTAAAAAGACTTTTCTCCACAGTTTATTTGTTTGTTCGCTTTCCCAGATTCCTTTTTCATGCCGTCGATTCCATATTTCCTCCAAGGGAATAATAGTAACTAACGAATTTTGTGAAAGTAGCATTGTGGACTTTTTGCCTACAGATGGGAACCAGTTAGCAATCTCAACATCATTTTGACGACTAAGTATGGCAGCGGTGTAGATAAAATTGCTGCCTCTTCTGCAGAAGGTGAAAATGAGTAATCAGTGATTTTTTGTTCTGATTCTTCACTGACAAATGAACCAAGGATTTCCGTTTACGCTTTAATTGAGTACATGCCCAACACCTATTCTGCAGTAACTCGTTGTGAGGGCAATCACCTTTATTGTAACAAATGGTTTATTCAGTAGTCGCTTCTTTTTTGGCCATGATTGGTACAGCGCTTGGAATGATTTTCGTTGGCCCTGGGTCTGTGAGTCAACTCACAGCCTCATTGAAAATATCAAATAGTGGATAGGGAACAGCTTATTTTCAGTGGCTTTTGTTCATGCTCTCACAGATCCCATAGGTGAAAATCGTGCAACTAATCAGCCTTCGACTAAGTCGAAGGCTGATACTTCTCCACGGGTTAAGTGTGATAGAGTAGACTAGTTTTCCTAATGTTTGTGTCCTTTTCAGGGCCACGTTGGTTCCGCTCCTTCCACCATGGGCGGACGATCAGCATTCGCCTTTCATTCCGCGATTTTCATTCTTGCCCAAGTTAGTTGTGATGTTTGGACTAGTCATTTTTATACACAGAATTCATTAGAAGTACTACGAGGTTGTGGAGTCCCTTCCTAGTGTACAGCTACTTTTGACGGCTAAACCCTTGGTTGGTCTGAAGTCTAGTCAATGATTGCAGCACCACTTGTCGCTCGCAATATTGTAACATCTTAATAACATCCTGAAGATATCCCTCTTGTTTAAATAAAGTGCTGTATTTTTTTAAACGTCATTAATGAGTACTATAAAAGGAGACTGTGCAAAAAGGCCTGATTCATCAACCATGTTGCTGTTTTGCTTTATTATCCTTTCCGTCCCCGCATTCCTTTGGAATGGTATGTTTACAGTTCATCCAAGAAGATTAGATGATCAGGATGCGGATGTTTTGGTACCCCAAAGTTCCAGGTTAACTTCGCATCAGTGAACCTGAAAACAATCGATCGGGTAGTTTTCTAAACTATCTCTTTTCTGTTTGGGTCAGAAAACGATTACATAAGATGGAGGAAAATAAATTTGGATGAAAAGCCGTCCGCTGGCCTAGAAACCGTGATAGGCTTGTAGATGTTTTAACACTTTATGGAACAACTCGAAATTTTATTTTCTGATTTCATACTAGATTATCAGTTAGATGTATATTTATAATATACCTGTAGAGAAAAAGAATTCTTTTAGATACCAGGTTTTCGCCACTTTAAGGAGGATTTTACCAGACACCACACGAAGCTTGTTTGTCACCGGTCATAAGTTTTACTTTCCGAATTTAGGTTTTCTTCCATGTCACTCAATCATAAATTGCTTAGTCGTCAGACTGTTACGCCTGAATGCGCATGCGAGTTTCCAATCTGACACCCAATCAATTTGCCTAATTCAGTTTACTGTCTGAATCCATGATTTTAGAGTGACGGAGGTCACTTCCATTGTGTTAAAGCAGATGTTCGCTGAAAGTGGTCCGCGAATCCCTTAACTAGGTGTGAAGTTTTTCTGACTACCAGTGAGATTTTTCAGTTGGAACAGTAAAACGCATTTTGATCGATTTCCAGATCGTGCATTCTGATGGTAACCGGAATGATAACAAAAATAAAATAAAACTAGGACTGGATCAGGTGAGGAAAACTTTTAGTCATTCTGGGAAGAAAATGTTGATCAGCCTTCGAAGTAGTTCCTTTAAAACTGACTGAAAAGGGCAAAGAAAAATAAGAGATTCTATATAAGATAAGTCTTTTGGCTTTCTGGACAGGAATTTAAAGACTCTTTCTGAAAATACGGAATATTATATTCCATATTATAACACTGAATGTTCGGGTCAAATTTCGTTGGCTGGGATGCCCGTACACGATCAAACAGATTGACATCTAACGTGAGCTATTTATCCCGTGTTGCCTAAAATCGGACGGAAATGTCACAAAACAAATAGAAGTTGACATACACCAGTTCTTACAACCACGAAATATTTCGTACGTGGTCAACGACAGATGAGAAAGACAGCACCTAATAAGAATCACGTTCTACAGCAATTCTTCTGGAATGGCGATGCTAATTTTGAACGTCGGCGAATGTATGAATTATGATGTATCATTCAACATATGTGCGCTGCTAACTAGAATCACACAAGATAGATTATCTTCGTTTAAGTTAAACTTGCTGTTTAATTGGAATGAACCAGTGTACCTGATTCACCCGACTTAATCAGCGGCCACTGAGAGGTTATCCAAACCAAAGAATAACTGACGACAGAAAAACTCGATTCAAAGCTTTCACGCTCAGATGTGATGATGCTAAATATTTGCTGGTCAGAAGTTGTTGATTATGCTAGCAACTGAATCAAACGACAAAAGCCGGTGGTGTCCAAACGGATAAGGTTGTGGCGTTCGGACATGAAGGTCGCGGGTTCGAATCCTCCCACCGCAGGCCAACTTCCCCACATGGCAGCCTTCTGCAGGCCGCAACCCCGTTCCTGAAAAACGGTGTACGTTGTTGTTTCATTGAAAAAGAAAGTAGATGATAAAAAGAAGTTGACACTAGTCATTGACTGTTAATCATCGGGTGCATTTACCTAACCCCGGACTTTTAACATTTCAAAGCCGTGTCATGCCGTCACCGGAAAAAATGGCACCATTCTGTATACGGTAAAGTTGCAGTCTGGCCACTCACAATTGGGCTTAATCACGTACAACCAGTGTCCCATGGGTAAAATTGGACAGGTTCTTCATGGATTTTCAAAAGTATAATTCCTAACAATTTTCTATAAATTTTGATTCATTTATAAAATATCTTCATGAGTACACGATATTGCTGATAACGGGCTCCACAATTGATCAGGATTGTACCAGTCTGTAGCTTTTCCATATAACTATTAAGCTGTAATCATATACGTATTCGCCGAGAAACAATTGCTGCAATAGCCAAAATTTCGTAAGTCTTTCAGTCTCAAAATTAACCCTACATTTATATGGAATACTACATACTACTCTCTCTACTCAACCTGCTTGGAACTTTCATACACCTGGGTCTGTCTAATTGTTGTTACCTTTGTGGTTACTTTTGCTGTCACTCCCACTGTTGACATTACGGAAGGTGTGCCATGGAGTTTTGTTCACGGGCTTCTGCTTGAATTTGGCCATGTGATTGAAAAATCTCCCGCTCTTCTTGAGTTGCATGTCAGCGTTTCTCCTAGAGTTATTTCGACCAATTTCATCTTAAAACTACTCCAAACAAATTTACAGGCGTAAAACTGAATGTGTTACGACTTACCCTGGGCGAAAGAAGGCGGTACTTTTTGCGTGCTTAACAAATGCGTTAAGCAGATCATGAATGAAACCCTGTTTGCTCTCGATGAGATTCCATACAATCTTGATGTGGTATCTTTAGCTACATACGCACCTAGCCTGTCGTTTAGTGTTCATCCAACAGGCCATCGGTTAAAGTGGAATCATGGGCTGAACTAAAGGATGAGGTGTGCACCGCGTTGTGAGCTCAGTTTAGCGTCACTCCGGTAGTATACTCAAGCGGTCTGCACACGACCACATTCCCTAGGAAAACCAACAGCTAGTAAATTGAATCAAAATTCCAGTGGAATTGATCTTGACCCAAACAAAAACCAGTCAGGGTTAAGATGATTAAGGATTCAAATAACCGGCCCATATTATTTGTCGACCAGAAAATCTTACGTCCTTTTTTATACACTTGCCACACGTGTGTCCCCATGTTTCTTTCGACTTGATTAAAGTCCACTGAGCAAAGCTGAACACATCTTTTCTGGTCTCTAGGCATCAGGTACATCAACTAGTATTGAACGTTTGTCGGTTGGGATGATCTACAATACCATACCTGGATTACGAAAAAAACATAGCAACCTGGAGGAACCTGGAGGAGCACAGTTTTATCGGTATTGTCGGATCCGACATCCTGAACCGTAAGAATCTTTGCAAACATTCTCGTTCACCATTATGAAGTGTATCAGGATAGACGTTCAGTTCGATAAAAGAAGCGAACTAACTAGTGCCGTTTATTTTGAATCAGCTATGGGGTGAGGTAAGCTCATTCCAAAATTTGACCTTTTCAGCGAAATAAAATAAAAATGTCCCCTTCTGTGATAGAACAGGTGCAAAACACAAAAAAATGAAATGATGGCAGGTTCTCATTTAGGACAATGGTCCAAGTCTAAGCAGTCAAAATTCTCTGGTTTTGAAAAACTTGGCTGAAGGAAAAAGCAGATTTGGCAGTGGCATTCATGCAAATCGGAACACTTGACATTTTGCTTATCTGTTTCGTCGGAACCTAGATCATTTTCTTTTTTTCATATCGCAAAGAGTGCGAACAGTGGAATCAATAAAATAGTATAATTCAAAAACCCTAAGGACTGCCTACCTTTTAAGAAGCAATCAAATCTTTGGTTGGATTAGCACAATTCAGGATGCCAAACTGGGAGCGAAAAGTTATATGCTGGAATTCGGAACTTCATGTTAGTTTGCAGTTTGATGAGTGTTTAATGGAAGTGCTTTGGTTTCTTGATTTAATCTGCTCCCGGTCAGAGTAACCATTGTCAAAAGATTGAAATTTCGAAGTACTACCAAGTAGAACAGGTAGATCTGAAAGCCTGAGTCTTAGTTTTGCATGGACCTTCTAAGTTTAGTGTTTTTCAATTGATCCCAAAAATGATGATTGGATCAGGATCAAACACTGTAAGTGAATGCCCAATAACCCAAATGAAAAGACTAGCGACGTTCACGATTGCGTACAACCGATGAATTGTTTCTTCAATTCTTTTTACATAACCAAGCGTTTCTGTGTCACACAAACTTCTTATGTTAGAGTCACGTGCACTTCGCACAAATTTTCCCGGATCATTTGTAGTTGGAAAATAAGTCAATCTAAGAAAAAAGTTATTTGCAGGGAAATTACCTGCTAAAAGATGATCATATTATGGAAAAAGGGTTGTGATGCATGCTTTGGTACATCGAAATCCATTTAATTTTCTGCCATGTGCTTACGTGCATTGCGAAGAAAATACATAGCTGGATAGTCTGTCACTAAAGAAAGCCTGATATCAGAGTCTAGCTAAGGTTGCAAGTATCCGGGGCACTGTGGTCTTATAGATTCTGATCATTTTTTATTTAGGTATCGCGAAACTGCACCGCCGAGACACCTTCACAGATCATCTCGTTCCGTACACAGTCATTCTGATTTTTCTCTTCTAATTTAGTGCAAACCTTAAAAAATTTGGAATTTTTCTTTCAGAGGCGAAGAATCTCATCTGTTCCGACAATGTTATCTTCGTAATGACGAGTTGTTAGCAGTGTTTCGTCGGTTGTATTGATTGTTAAGAAAGTGTCACAAAGTTGAATGTCCTGGAAAGCGTAAAATCCTGGTATAGTTGGCTTAGTCAAACCAGGTCGACCATAAAATAATTTACGAAGTCAGTCAGCCAATTAACGCCTGGACATGGCGTTTTTGCTCTGTTGCTGGACATCTCTAGACGAAGTAATCTGTTTTATGGAGAGAAAACTTTTCTGTTTGTACAGTATAAAATGTGATTTTTGCCAAAAAGAAACTTCCCTCGGAATACCGACGTTTATGACAGATGAATACTCTTCACATTGGTTACGATGAGTTTTAGCAAGCCATCAGTGAATGAATCAGTCTGGGAGCAATGATTTTCCTAGTGCCATTTTGCACCAAAGCTTTTCAAGCGATTCGGATCGGAAGAAATTGACCTTTCAAGTGAACTGTTTCCCTAAGTAACATGGGCACGATCAAAAAAGATGGTTTGGATTACCGAACTTTGTTTAAAAAAATCCAATCAAAGCGGTTCTTTTGTCCAGAAAACAGAGGGACGATCGATTTTCGGGGGAGATGATAGTGGAGAATGGATCGAACCAGACGATCGAATCATAGAAGCAAGCACCATCTTAAAAACATGGAAAATATAATCCATGATGAAGTTGCCACAAACGCTTGCGTCCCCAGGATGTGGATTTAAAACCGTTACGCAACAGCAGAATACCCAGATCGTCCTAAAGAGAGAGAGAGAGTTAGTGAATTCGGAAAACTTACTTGCGTTTTACACCAAAAGTGTGAGGAGAGGAAACAAAATAGAACTGGCCTAAAACTCAAATGTAATAAGAGAATACTGTCAATTTAGTCGCTAGGAAACCGGCATCATTGTGCAATCATTGTGCAAGCAGTCTGAGCATTCATCTTAAAAAACAAGAAGATGTGGCTGATTTGCTCTTTCAATAAAATTATCTGATTGGTTAGTTCGTTGTAGTGGAACAGACTTTTGTATTTAGACTGACTTAGCTAGAAAAACTGGATTGGATTTAAGTAAATTCAATTCAAAATAACTCGGATTTATCAGAACTCGGTCGTTTGCTTTTTTTCTGGTGACCAGAATGTTGGATTATGTATGCAATGCTTGGATCACAGTCACAGTTCTCCACTCTATCGTCGCTTTTTTTCTTTCCTAGAGTAATAAATTTCTGTTTAATTGCCGAAACTAGGAATCGTCGTGATTCAGCAATTCTGCAGTTTATAATAGGAAATGCTGACTTACAAACCATTACGCTTTGAGGCTGACATCCCAGCTCAGTCAAGCTTGTTTCTTTCAACCGTCAACTTTGCACTGTGCTGTCATGTTCCACTCGAAACTGGGCAAATTATCTGAAGTCATAGACGTCTTCGTGAGGAATAAGTAAGACAGAAATGGAGGGCGGTAAAAATTCCCTTGTGAAACAACATATGTTTGTCACTAACGAGTAGGTTAAGTCCGTTTTAAAACCTAGTGGATTTTACTGTGGAAATCTTACATTTCTACGAATACCATATCCATAGAAAGTTCATTCAAACCAGTTAAGAAGTCAACAGCAAATTGAGAACGGGTAACTTTTGGCTATCACGATTGACAGTCAGCACACTCTGCGATAATTTGCTTGATTTCATATGCATTACGCCTAACCTATTATTACCTGCTCGGTATGTCTCCAATGCGGAGGCCGACGCCTCAGCATAGCACTTGAAATCATCGGGGATGTAAAAGCCCAAATTTATTCACGAGGCTTATTAGAAAAACTGGTATGTAGCTGGCATAATATTGGGTTTTACCCACAGGATCACTAGAAATTACGAGAGAGATGCTTTCTACCCTGTGTATTGGGATGTCGATAGAGGAAAACAACGGACGCTGAAAGTCAGATGTTCACCAAATTAGTTTACAGATAAACCTACTGAGATTATTTTCTGTCGGTGCCTTTTAACTAATGGTTATAGTGTATCCTTCTCTACCAGTGATGCAGCACTCCTTTGTTTTTCCACTTTTCAGGTACTCAGTCGTTTAGAGAAATTCCGTGAAAATTTTACAAGGGGAGTGTACGATTTCTAGTCTTCTTCTCATTTTTTGTGATGAACCCTATAAAGTACGCTTTTGATCCTGACCATTTACGTGCATCAGCTGAAATTTTTGTTGTGATAAAAACATTTTGTTCATCTATTGTCCCCTTCCTGCTTCAGAGAATATCTTCAATGCGCAAAAGTTTGAAATTATCGTATCACACAAGAAGTTGAGGCTTACCATTAGGAAGTTGGGTTCGTTTTCTGTAACCGAGGGGCAAGAAATTCTTTGTCGACTGGCCAGCTGAGTTTTCAGAGAAAAATAGTTAAACTTGGTTTCCTGCCGCGTGCCGATGAATAGCCTGTTCTGTTCATTTCAGTACGATGTTCATAGACAAGGAAAAGTTATTTAGGGGAAAATGGACTCACAGTACTGTGCTGCTCCGATGAAGTCTGATCTAAAGATACTGTCAAAATGCAGCCTCACTGAAGCATTTCGTGGTTTTTCGCCAGGTTTTTCGAGGCGGCCGCATGTTCAGTTGTTCTGTTCTTTTTCGGTTCTTATATACATGATTTCTTCAGAAAGCAAACTAATATGCAGCATAAACGACGATCTTCATTCAAATAAACACCACTGTATATTTGCCGCATACATGTTTAGATACGTCGTTCTCAGTGCACACTGGTGCAAAGATGAACGCGAATCGAAATAGGGGGCCAAAAGTACATAACCATGAAGATCCCCATATCAGTTCATGACGACTGATCTAGTTAACCATTTGTCTTTCATAAGTTCCTCCTGCTTTCGATTCTAGAAGAAGGCCGGACCACGTCCCCTTGTTTCCTAGAAAGGTGGAGTGAAAAATAACTTTCATTCTATGAAGACCTAAGTTGCCAATGTATTTTTATTGTTTTTTTCCAAGTTTCACTTTAGGAATTCCTGTTTGTTTGTTCAGTTTTAGAGAATAATGTTCCGATACTTTACCAACAAAATGGCCTTCTGACATATACAATTCTAGTAATGGGAGACTGGATGTTTTTATGAAATAATTCACCATATGATATCATCGCTCAACTCACCATGAAGAAACCATTGAAGCACTGTACATCATGTGGTGAAGTTCAACAAACCGTTCAGAGTCTGCCCAGTAGCGTAATGGCTAAAGCGTTCGACTCAGAATCGTTCGTCCCGGGTTCGCGTCGCAGTTCGGGCGCGGTGGATATTTAATTCTATTAATTGAATTCTCTCTCTAATTAAATTCGAACAATAAATGACAAATACAATGACGGTATGCAAAATACATTATCAAGGCTCAGTCGGGTGAAGTTTTAAGATCATAAATGAGAAGTGTTGAGCCAGTAAACGTTCTCCTAATTTTCTTACGGTTTGTTGAAGCTTTTGTTTAATGGAACGAGGGATTCTTTAATCTAGTAATAAGATTTGCTATCAGGTTGCAATCCTACCCTGAGTCATCACTAAGCACCTGAAATAAATAAGAAGTAAGGATTTTCATAAAATATTGTGATATTATGCGGAAAACAAACTTAACTATAAATCGAAACAAAAGCAAAATTCCAACGGCATCTTTTACATTGGGCGTTATCACTGGTTCCTTTTTCAACTGACTTGTTACAGGCTGCCACAATACAGGTGCTGGCAGCTAGGGTCGGCAGATGAAAGTAAAGCGGATTCCTTTATTGTCATTAACCAGATACGGCTTTCCTTAGTTCCCTCACACATGCACATGCACATGCACACATACGTGAACTCCTGATTTGCCCAAGTTTATTCCGTTTTCAGGTGACATTTGGATAAAGTGCGGACAACAGCTGATTCCTTTCAAAATGACAACCATGCCAGAAGGTATGACGCTAAAATGAACCGATTGATTAATTTCGTGGAACGAAAAAGTATTTCCAGTAAATATCATCCCTGCTATCAGCGAAGGTAAAATGACGCTGGCTGGTTGTGATTGTATTTCGGCAGACGATTTTCACACAAAACTGGCCTCTTTGTAGGCAGCCGCTATATACTTTGGTGAATCGACTGGACTTAACATGAAACGTGGCAAACTCTCGGACACATTGATGTTGGGTTGCTCAGAAGGCATGTTCCATTCTTTGCTCCTCGTGTCCGAGGCTAGTTCCCTCCAACAAGCCTCATTACTCCGATTTTTAAAAATAGAGTCATTGATTTGTGCAGTCCCAATCGAAGTGGGGTTGATCACTGCAAAATCATTCGACGCCTGATCTGCTGAAACTTCGTCCTCCGTCATGCTCGTATTGTGTGGGGATGGTTTGGAATCACGGAGTGTAATTTGTTGGGATTTTGATTTGTGCATAAGATTCACATCACCTGATTGATCCGATTGTCGGATATCGTAGTATGTGTGGGACTGTATAGGATATGGTTTAGTACGAGAGCCGTACAAAGTTGTCGAACCAGAACCACAACTGCTGATCATATTTGCATTGCTGTTCGCGAGGGACTGGTAAACTGCGGTCTGTTGCAGATTTGGCAGTCCCGGTCGAATTGGATGATTAATCGTTGGTGCAAGATTGGGTTGAACGCAGACGGGGACAGAAGATGGACCAACGAAAGGATATTCGACGGAGCGCCTGTCCATTGGTTGCGGTTGTGACCGAGAATGACTGTGATTAACCGGATAGTTTGGATCAGATCCTTTGTAATCTGGCAAGGGTGACTTGACGCTGTTTCCAGAAAGTTGATTCATATGAGTTAAAAGGAATGCATCAGATTTCTGGGGTCGAATGCCTGAAAATACAGCACCATGGTACATTCGAATCGGTGATGGGCCCAAAGGGCTATATGTCAGACGTCGTTGAGTCGCGTAAATATTTGGGCACCTTTGTGGTATTGCACTGCTGACCAGGCCCAAATAGTCCAAAGTTTGATACTCATCTGCGAACGCATAAATCAAAGTTTTGATGTTATCAACTGGAATTGATTAGCATGTGATCTCTTTCAATAACAGTATGCCAAAAATGCAACTAACCAGTGACTGGCAAATCCATGGCGATTAGGAATCTATGAAAATGATAAATCCTAATACGAATAACTATCCAAAATAGTCAACTAACAGGACGTTGGTATGCGGTCATGCTGTTTTTAACTGCTTACGAGCATTTTATACGATTAACGCTTTATTTTTACAATTTTTGAGACCACATTAGAGCAGTGGACGATCATTCTGATGTTAATTTTATTATCACATTGAAGGCTACCTGGCTCGTAGCATGAGTGACACGTAAATTCTAGTGTATCAACAGTTTGTTTGACATTTTTAGGTGTCATTAGAAAACCGGTATCTAAATCCACAGATGCAAAGTTGCTTCCCAGAAATAGTACTTACTATGTTTCCAGGTATACCGAAACTCGTCACCTTCACTGGAAAAGAACTGTCGACCACAATTTGGCCCTATCCGTCAAAGCTGAGATTTGCCAGTTAGTTTCATGCTTACTTGCAGTAAGATATTATTGGTTATCTACTTCCAGAGAAAGTTTACGAAAACAATGGAAACTGCTGTTTTATCACGAAGGCATTCGGAATCCACGTGTTACACATAGCGGTGTCTCTGGAAGATGCAACTGGCCTTTGAATGTCTCAGCAAAACTGCGAGCCATCTACGGTACGAGCCGCAAAGTTCAAAGTGTCGTACATGGCAGTGGGTATATTTATGGCCCACATAGCTTTCCGAAACCCGTCAAAACCTATTCGATGGGAAAGGGCTAACTTTGGTGTTGTAAAACGTCCGCATCTTTCTACTGTAATTAAGGAAGTGTACACTAACTCAGTAGTCTGGAAGAAAAGTTAACCGTACAATCTAAGTGGAATTTTGTACTACATGAATTTTCTGTTAAGGGTTTGAAAAGTAGTTAGGAATATCATGGAATGACAAAAAATTGAAAAGCATCTCATGCGTACGATGCGTTCGAGCTTTATCCTCCTAAATCCCCCAGCTTGTTGCAGTGTGAAGT
The DNA here is from genome assembly GCA_008360955.1 of Fasciolopsis buskii. Lineage (NCBI taxonomy): Eukaryota > Metazoa > Platyhelminthes > Trematoda > Plagiorchiida > Fasciolidae > Fasciolopsis > Fasciolopsis buskii. Next base: position 85,095 of record LUCM01008347.1, read on the forward strand.
AGGACTTAAATAACAAAGCTTGTGGTGGATATTATGCATATTTTTATAATTTAAAATCTTGGTTTTCGAAAGTTGGAATCCAGATCCCATTAATAGTAAAGGATGGGCTATGGTCAGTTATCTTGACGGTCTGTTGACGCTGAGAAGCTGACCGACAGACTTTCTTGGCTTCAACTTCTACCTGTCTTTGTGCGCGTTTCAGGTCAAAATAAATTAAAACCCTTTTGGAGATTCACCAGTGACTACAGCTCAACAAAAATCTTGAATTACTCACACTGACCTAACAGACTGCTTATCTTACTAGGCAGTTTGAGAGATAAACAACCAGAAGCCAGCCTAGGCTTTCTAGATTGGGCCCTTGGGGTAATGAAAAAGAAGAAGGGAAGGAGACATTTGTGCGCTATCCGAGGTACACTACATTTCACGCGGCTATTGGTCGTACAATTTTACCAATACACGACTGAACACCATTGGGTATTTGATGATCATAGAAAAAGCGATGTCATCCAGTACCCAATGCAATCATTTATCTGTGTACAAAGCAACAAGCCTACACCAATGAATCATCAGCTGTACAAAACATTTTCGCTTCCAACACTGGACCACGTGTACGAACTATTACTAGCCCACAAGGTGAGAAAATGGGCTACTCGTAAACAAAGCAACGCAGGAATTAGAACAAACACAGGATTCATGAAATCATACCATCAGTTGATGGCCTTTCCTTTCTCTTTTGAATCATCTTTTCACAGACTCCGATCACTCCCTCAAGAAGAATTTTCGCGTTATGTGCTTTACGATAAATTAGGTCTTCAAGTATGATATCCGATGAATGAGTAAAACAATGGAACACATGAAACTTATTTTGGGTGGTTCCTGTGTGTCGGGATATGATACCTTGTTAAATGAATCAGATCCTGGAGAGAATGTTACTTCCATGCATTTGAAGTCACTCACAGAGTAGCCCTTCATAAAATAGGATATCCATTAATTTCCGGTAGAAGATTACGGAAGCTCTTTACTGAAACGATGTTGTTTATTACATTAACTTTTTTGGAATTTGGGAGACACTTTCAACGTTGCAGTGATAAACTTCCTCTTAGTCATGATATGACTAACCGAGCCCCATTGAAAACCTATCTGTATTTTATTCCTGTCTAGGTGGAAACTTCTAGAAGGAACAAGGTAGGAGAGCATTTTTACTAAATGATTTCGTTTAACAAATTATCTATTGATGATTTATTTACGTATTACCGCTTGCCATATACTTATCAACATGATCAGTCGGAAGTCAAATAACCAATGCTGGAAATATCGATGTGCGCAGGATCAGCGTATAGCCTTCATGGTTGTGCCAATTGTGCCTACCCCCAAAAGGTATACCTCGAATTTTCCTCCACACGCATGAAAAATATTGCAAATTTTCGGGCGCGCGATCGTGAAAAGTAATTTTTCCATATTCGTTGACGCGAATATGAATACAACTGTTCTTTTTTCTGTAGTGTGATGGGTTTTCAGTCTCTCGGAGACAGGCTTTCAATTGCTTTTCGTTGAATACCGTGTAAACGGTGATTTTGTTTAAGATTGAACTCTAAACCTGATGCAAGGAAAGAATTTTAATTTAACTTTAAATATTTCAACCTTTAACGAGTTGATCATCCACACTTAACTTAGATTCCCAAGAAGCTTAAATTCTGCCGGCTTGTTTTACTCGATATTGCGAAAGCAATATAAGCAATCCACGTGGAGCACTTAGATGACCATGAGTTCGGGGTCATCTATTTGTTGTAAGTTTTGCATTTTCTTTCATTAAATATCCTGCAATTAACTATCAAAAATTATTAATAAATTCTCGATTTATTTAATGTTTTGAGCTGGTGTGCATAGCTTACTACAAACTACTTACGGTACTCCCATAGGAAAGAAAATACTAGATAAACATTAGAAAAACACTAGGTAAGTGACGGCTGTTGTGTGACGGTGCTAGTTATGATTTGTGGTTCTAAAGTAGACTAGATCATAAGGTGTCTGCCAAGTTTCGTTTTCATTTGTTGTTCATATTGCTTTAGCAACCAAGTTTGCCTAAATTCAATTTATTACAATGTAGTCCACAACCATTTATTATTAGACTTATCGTATGCAGTTCGATCATCTGTGTGTGTTAGGACTTACGGAATATTAGCAAAATGCTTTGAACCCACCAAATTCGTCCGGTTTTACGGTCGAGAAGCCGCTGATTTTCTTTGCGGTCTTTCGCAATGGTTTGTGAAATTAAATGCCGGTAGTTTTTTAACAGCTTTTGTGGGCTGCATTATGATCACTTGAATGCAACTGGACTTGTTTCCCGAGGTGAAATCGACAGAATATAAGGAGAAAACCTTATTGAAGTGGGAAAATATGACAATTGTGATAGAATAAATGCTAAAGATTATTTTAGTTTTACATTCATGAATGATAATAAGCTTACTTTCTTGGTAGAAGTAGCTCGGTTTCCCAGCATTCTCCGATCGATTCTCTCCGAAATCAACGTCAAATTCAACCTCTGAATGATCCATGGAGTCTGCATTAATTGCCGTTATGAAAAACTTAGTTGTTTACTCTAGAAGTTTTAATTAACTAAGACTCCAATTTTCTCTAAGGGGGACGCTGATGTCAAGTTCATCTGGGCACGTTGTTTTACTTGCCTGCAATGTTTTAGCAACGTGGAATGAATGGGCTAACAAAAATACAGTTCCCTCATATTCAGTGTAAGCAAACGTGGATTGCAATTACTTCGGAAACATTGAATCTTTGAGTGCAACCACTTATGTTGTTTAACTTGGACATGACGACCAATTATTTGATAACAAACAAATAAGATTTAGATTGACAAAACAATGAAGTTTCCGGACTCCACATCGAGGTCATTTACAAAAGCATTAAAGATTAGTGACAGGTGCATTGAACACTAGTTCAAAATGAGGTCAGATTTTTTGCAGGATTTGCATTGTTTTGTCTGAAATTTCTCGTGAGCCCCGGTCGCATCATTGTTGGTTTCGCTGATTGTGACAAAAAAGGTTTGTGATCTGAATTACCTGAAGAATGTCTCGCTGAATCAGTGAAAATCTTGAAATTTGTTTACAAGCTGTAGACACTGTGAACATCTGTGGTATGCCAAAACTTTTCTTGACAGACAGTACTGTCTTTGCACTTAATCGGCCACCAGATACCCGTACCACCCATTTAAGTAGTACTTACATCACAAACATCGAAATGAAAGCCATCTATCGCAGATCTGAAGAGTGGCTTTGTCTAAACGATATTCACTTTTCAACAAATGTTTTGTCATTTTAAAATCTACTCAGGATTTATGCAAGCCGCTCATAACTAAAGTGAGATTCAGGCAGTGCATGAATACAGCTCAAAAGCCCTGTTGATTCTTATTGGATGATAACCGTATATTTAAGATCTATAAAGGGAGTAAGTAATATTCATCGGTAGCTTGTTGCGCCAGTTTTCAAAAATTTTGCGCATCTAGTTGATTTTAGATTGTCCTCGCAAACGTGGCGAAAAAATTGATGCAAGAATCAGCGGAGAAACACTGCATGGGATTCACTACGTTTTAGCTCTTTTAGACTCCTTATCCATGATACCGATTGTTCGTTGCAATCCCTGGCCGCTCTGTGATGCTTGTACTACCCAGGTGCCGAAATGAAAGTGGAAGGTTGTCCTATGGGACCCACTCAAAACATTAGAAGGCAAAAGGTTTCCTACAGGTAGGAAGCACAGTATATGGCGTTCACAACTCGCTGGCAGCTAGTGACTGGGTTTTGTAGTTCACGTACCTATTTCTATTTCGAATCAGTGGTCACACGTTACCTGGAAATCCACAATAGCTGACGACCGGTGACTCGGATGCAGTACAGTCTCAAAAGTTAGGAAGGGTTTGTGGCTCTACTTAACGATGGGTCGTACAGGCCACACCACGGTGCAATCAACGGACTGGTGGTATTTCCGATTAACAAAACACTATCTCCATTACATTACTGTTGCTTGTCCTCGACCGTTCACCTTGTGAGTATGACAACACCTTGTTCACTGCCGCCGATCAATACGGTGAAGCTTTCTAAGGTCAAGAACAGAATAACATGCATCAATGATGTGATAGGTCGTTTCTGGGTAGCAAAAAAGAATGCAAATAATCCTATTGTTTGCATTTATTGAAAAGCAAGTTTTCCCAAAGACTAATGAGGAAGAAATCACCTCCTAATGATTTGTGATCTGTTTCTAAGTGATGACTGGACCACGACAAACCGAATGTATATTAAGTTCAGGGCATTGAAGAAAAAAAGTACTTAAGTTTATATCAAAATATGACATCTTGTCTTTTCTTGTTGGAGAATCCCGAAAACGACTCGTCAATGCCTGACGAATGGTGAATTTTCGTTTCATTCAATGCAGCCAGTCTGACGGTGTCTTTGGTTTTTGCAGACCGCAGTCGTACACCATGTACCTCACAGAAGCTTTTCTTTACTTGTTTAGCTAATTGACCGAAATAAGTTTCTGTGTCCCAGAGAAGCAGAGGTCGCGTAGCTAGTTTCAAATTTCGGTAATTTTCATGCTGGCATTTTTCCTATTCTTCTCAATATGAATGTGGTTTTCACCTTTGATGTTTCCCTCAAGCTCGTGTCGTGAGAGCGGTATGCCACTCTCTTACCCTTTACATGGTCAGAAACACTAATTATCATTTACTTGCCGATCATTCATCCCGAACTTGATCTCAGACTTTCATTTAAATGATAGGCAATAAAAAATGACTTGGCTTTTCGGTACACAAAAACGCGGATTTCCAAGCAACTTTTAGTTTTCATTCTGGCCGGAAGAATCCGACTGACTGCCTGATTTGGCTGTAATCCAAATTTGATATGAACTTTGTATCAGTTCACTGAAGGTGATTATATTGTAGGTATATGTCAATAGGTTCATATACAGAAAGCGGTCGATGGCAGGGGGATTCGAACCTACACCAGGATGTGATCCACTCAGTTGTACACTGCTTACTCCAGCACATGGGGCACGAGGGCAATCCAAGGAGGTTGTGGGTGTTTCACTTTAGAACCCCCCGTTCCCGTGCCCAATACGCAGCAAGACGGCAGCAACGGCAGGGGACTTTTGCACAATCTGTTTACCATTATCAGAGTTTCCCAAAGCATCTGTCAAATTATATCCATTAATCGAATATGCCGGCGAAATCGAACCGACTGATGCTTGTTGCTTCGTTGGAAAATCCTTCTGATGGTAGCCAAATCAAAAAGTTCTCAGTAATGGATATCCCTTGCCTGCATTACTTGGGGTTGGGCCTCGGGTGAAATGTTTTACCAGTTTTTGGCGTACCCGTTGTGGTTGATTTTTAAAGTACGAGTACAAATGGTTGTTTGTGTTTATGCGTGGGTTCGAATCCGTCAGTTGGTTTTTTACATTGGTCATCCGCATTCAGTGATGAACCAGTTACGTACAACCTCACATGGTTTAATCTGAAAGGCTACCAGCTTCCAGTAAAATCCTTTTCTGTTGCAATCATTGGTTTGGACGAAATATATGGCATGTGAAACAAAATAACCCCTTTTCCAGTCAATCAGACTTCGTCTGCCGTTGAATGAAAAGGTAAAAATCGCGGTCTGTGAGATGTTCTCCAACCTTTCTGTCAGTAACTTCATGCCGAAAAACTGTCAAGTTGGGTTAACAACAATATGTCACTCCTACTGATTTCTCCGGTTTCGGGGGTTTATGAATCGCAGCATGTGGTAGTATTTCCATCTGAATTTATACTCAAGTGTAGCCAGTTGTCACTTATCACTGACGAAAAAGAGGAACGCGTTCAACGTGGATAGACCGGTAAACGAAGTACGGCAACTTAGACAGTAAAAGGGACTGTTGCTAGCGAATTTCGTATCTGTCTACGGTATTGTGCTAAAATAACGAACAATATGACATGTAGAACACTCGCATGCAACATATATACATCCAACGAAAACCGGCTTCTCCTGGTCCGTAAGGTACATTAGATTCAAAGAATTAGGCAAGAGATGAACAAGCTTTTTCCCACTGAGAATATTGTAGTAGGATACTAATGGCCCTCTGAGTGTTCGGAATGCTTGCAATCACAGACGTGCTTCGTTTAATCAAAAAATTAGCTACACGACTAGTCTGTCAATTTTCTATTTCGTGTATACTGAAGAAACAGTAGTATACTTTATTCCGGTCAAATTCCGAGCTAAAGCTGCTATTGGGATTATGGCTACCGAGTCTAATAAACCAAAGGCTGTGATTAGTCAGTTACCGTAATTATTTGGAATTTCTGTTAGTCGTGTAACTATCGACTAGTGGCACATGTTTGAACTCAGCTAATCACAACGGTGATAGGTTGCCATCTTAGATTTGAGATCTTTGAAGTGAGATACAAGACCCTCCTGATCAGAAGAACATTCTAGAGATGATGAAAGTATTCATTCATCTGACAGTTTTGTCGCATAATTATGTGCTCTTTTCTATTGACACATTTACACAATAGATCGTCTAAAATGAAGCTGCTGCATGTTTCCTAATCTTTAATATGCTTTCAAAATATTAAAAATGGAACCTGTGTACTTTATTTACTTTGTCTGGGTGACTCCCGAGAACAGCACCTGTTTTTTAGAAGCTAGCATAAAGGCATAGTGAAAATAAAATTAAACACAGTTTCGTATACGGATGGTTGAACAAAAATTTTAAATGGACTTGCCATCCATTCACACTCCTAACGATTCAAATGAGGTTCTAGTGAGGAAATTCCACACAATTTGCCAAACCAAATTGGAAGCAATCATGCGCACAGGTGGACAGTCCGATGTTCGATTGTCTTGAGGCGAACTGTCTGCATGCGGACAATTTATGCCGAATACACAAAACTGTCACTCATTAAGGCAAAAGCAAAATCTCAAGTTGTTTCGCTTAGTCATATAACTACTTGATTTGGAGTTCTGGTTTAGAAAGACAAATAAATCGGCATTGCAATGCACTGGTTAAGGGGCAGGTGGTGAAAGATGATGTATTCTTAGACATAATGAAGCCCAACTAGTACTGCAATGTTACGGTTTACTTCGCCGGAATCATATCCTGACGTAAATTACATATGAAAACTTGAAAAAGCGTTTTCACCGGACTTACTATTTCTTGGAGGTTTACTCATTTGTTGTCTGGACAGAATCCGACCACTGCCAGCAACTGTCGGAAATCGGCAGTCTCCGGTTCTTAGCTAGAGCCCGGGGGATAGAAATAACGCAACGGAATAGGTCAGCTGTCCTGTAAGACCGAGCAAATCAAGGACAAGAACAAGTGAGATCAAAGTCAATCTATCTCTGTCATTCGTTTTTGTTATCAGGTGGTCGTCTTTTAACAAAGATCCAATCTGAACTGCAAGCAAACGATTGCATTCACCTAAGTCACGGAAACTGTCGCGCGACTGAACTTCCGCGAATGACAAATCTCTTTTCCCATAGCAACATCTACGTCCGAGAAAGGAAGAGAGCACATGCTGAAATCGTTGTGCCGTGCATATCACTTTACTGTTTGACAAATCAAATCTTATCAGTGACGGATAATCAAAATAATTATTTTTGTCATTCCGCTTCAGTCAGGCATTCGATTAGTAGATAAGATAGGTCGAGTTATTCATTAGATTTAACCGTGGACAACGTTGACATCGGCTTATTGTTACTTCCCTTTCCTGGATCACCGGGTGACCCTCTCTGTTGTTTATTTTTCACTGGCAAGCAAGTTGGCAGTCTTCTATTTGCATGGACTTTTTGCATTCTTGTCGTATTATAAAGCTAAATGAGAGTTTAAGTCCAATTCCTATATAGCTTGTAAAAGTTGAACAGAATTGTATCCGAAATTTCGCGGAAGCTTATCCCCTAAGTCATCTAGGACACCAAGGTTGACTTCGGTGAGATTCTCCAATTCAGAACACAGAAATCAATTTGGAATGAAAACTGTGAAGTGGATTTCATCAGTTCGCGCAAAGTGAAGTAAAACATACAAAATCAAACTAGCTACGCCTCAACACTAGCTAGTTTGTGCAGCATCCGCACTCATTTCTCAAGATTTGCCGGTGCATCTGTATTGTGTAACCCAGACTGAAGGATTGCCAAGCCACGTAGTTGTCAAGCCCAGCAACGAACACAAAGCACAAAATTGTCTGATATAAGTCAAAGCTTAACCTGAAAGAACTAAACGCCGATCCCCGTGTGGACATCTGCAGGTTCGCGGTCGTTATTGGGTTGAACCTTCCAAGTCTCTCAGCTGTCCGACTGTATAGTGCTATTCATAGATGGACCTTCGTCTTGATTAAAATAAATCAAATACGCTTCATCTTTGTGCATCTGTAGCTTCATAGAGGGCTTGATTTCAAAAGGCAAAATGAGACTCAAGTTCATCGGTTTGTACTGAAATACATGTAGCTAATCTATAGTAACTAACCTTAGTGAGTGAGGTACTCTTCCACGAATTTCGCAGATATCAGTCAGAAAGGAGAAAGTTCTAAATGACTGGATAGTATACCACCCCAACATTAAGTCTAAAATCGAAATGAACGTCTGACATCGCTTCTCCCTGTGTGAATGAATCATAATCCAAGTTTACAACCAATTAGTCTACAGACCAAAAACCGGGCAGTGTTTTGGGGATTCCTGTTAACCGGAGGATTTCGACTCGAAAATCTATCCCGTTGAAGGGTCTTGTATCCAAGTTTGACATTCCGATAAACGGAACATTTTGTCTTCCTGGAAAAATATGGGGAAAGGCTAATGGCTGAACAAGTAGTCAAAATTCGCGGTGTAGTACTCCTTAGGAATGACAACTCACACAGTCCGCGCATACCCTGGTTCCCACCAGTGACAACAGCTTCGCACATGTTGAACAGCTGTGCACAACTTCGTCAAATTGGTCACTATGTCCAGGGGCAGTCCCACTAGCTGCGAGAGTGGTGTTAAGTTTGGCTGGACAGAGGAGAAAGTGGAATCACTCATTCCGAGGAAGTTCCTATAGATACGTTCCGTAAGTGACAACGCCACGTGCTTCCTTTCTCTACTTTTTTCTACTTCACAGACCAGATGTCACAAGGTGTCCGCTGATGTCTTCGGTCATTTTGTATTATGCAGAATACAAGCAGATTTTGTCGTTCTGTGACAAATTAGCTGCTCCAAAGTCTTCCAGATGAAGTGCCACTGTCAGCAACAATGTGTGCGAATCTAAAAAGGTAATTTTCACACTCGCTTCAAAAGTTTTTCTGTTTATGTAGATACCTCACTCGGCATTGTTTTCCCTCGCCTGTGTTCTTGTGAAAGAAAAAGCTTATGTACCTGTATTCATCCACAGTTAACTTTTGACCTCGAATGCTTTCCGATGACCAAAGCACCTAGCTATACTTCCACCCTGATGAAAGTAATCTCTTTGCCAACAGTATGGGAATATGCAATCAGCAGGCTAAGTATTAGCACAGTGTCTTTCATAACACGAATTGGCCATCTACGTGAGCGCATGGAGTTGCCAACATCATTACTAAATTTCACGAGGTTCTTCATAGTTTCACATAAAAGGTCAGGACGATGTCGTATGTAGTTGATTATAACGCATCTAGCCAGCGTTTTACTATCAGCTATTTTGAAATATAACTTAGCTAACACAAAACAATTTTCTTACTAAATCTAATTATTTCTGGATGGAAAAATTTACGTTTCTTGGTGCTTTTGGTGACATCATGCCATGAATCAATCAAGTATCATAAAAAAGGATACTAATGGGAGGATTGAAGAATCACTGCTTATGTGGGACATTTGATATTCCGGAGGTTAGTGTGAACGATTTCAGGCAGATATTTATCACTGTCCGGTGATCTGTGTTATATTTGTTCCAGGCTGAACATAACTGATATCCGGATAGGGGAAAAGTCCTCTGATCGGATAATCTCAGTTTTCAACTAGCTAACCGGTGGTGGATGGCAGTACTGGTGATGTGAAAACTAAGTGCATTTTTCAGCGGAAAGTTAAGTTTGATTTGAAGTGGTCCAAAGCAAACACTTCAGTTTGTATAGTGACGACTTGAAGTGGGATGACCAAAATGAGAAAATACTTGCATGCAAAACAGTTCCAGAACCGAACGATTGGCCGAGCCAGGGGGTGGTCGGTCAGTCTAACTATTCATCAAGTGTAGTAAAACTTTCGATCGCAAACAGTGAAGCAATCACCTTAACAAATACTGGTTCAGTTTCTGGTATGTACTTCCGCACATACGCAAACATACACACACACATACACACAGAGAGCAACGAGGTCGAGATAAAACTTGGTCAACGATCACAAGAAAAATGAGCACTCTTAGTGTGCACTGACGACAAAGATTTTACAGATACCGCTCATATTCCCATACCGTCCAAGGGTGTTTGCCGACTTCGCTCGTTTTAATATAGTCTACTGGAACATTCGCACGAACAAACGCACGCACACACACACACAAAAAAACATCCTTTTTCGAAAAACATATTAACAGACGGATGAACAACAAATATGTAAAAGGGGCCGCCAAGCCCTTAGATTGAATGTAGGCACTCGCAAGAAATCTAACTGAGAGAATGAATTTCAATGCCATGAAGCGTAAACTCGTCGAAAAGTTAAACTAACTACCTTCCGGTGAACTATATATGGCCGGGTGTTTTATTTTTATCCGGATATCAAAATAGTCGAATTTTCCAATTGCTTATGAAACTTGGAATCCATGAACGATGCAAGGACGATGATTATCGAAACTTTGCGCCACTTCTAGCCATTCTGAACAGGAAAGCACTGATGGATAATGGGAATTCAAGTATGATCATTATTATATGATAATAGCACGAATTTTTAAAGATTTCTTCTTTTTTGGTTCACATGAACTGGAAAATAATCGTGTGCATATGATCGCCCAAGGGCCCGGAGCCAAACATTTCTGTAAGCTGGGATCCTACCATCTGAAAGCATTGGTTTTTCAGTGTGTGAAGTTTAAATCTCATGGGGAGCGAACCAAACTCTGACGGTGTTTCCATTCATTTTTCCGCTTGATTTCACCTGGTCTCATATGGCAAACACTTTCTTAATGCGCACTCTGTAAAAGTGTCACTCATGTTCAAAAGCAAACGAATTTGTCGAAATAATAGCCAATTAATGTGAATATTTTTGATGCTTGTTTTTGATGTTTGCTATGCAGATAATGGATTGAAAAGTTCTAATTATTCTTCCTATGGTAGGACGCCCTATTAACTAACCTAAGGAGTTATCTGTTCGATGCTTGCTCACGGCTGATAGACTGCTCAATTCCATATTGTACCTTCGAAATATTGCAATGTTTTTGGAAACCCCGGATTAAGTTGTTTTTCCCCCGACGAAACCTTGATGACTCAAAGCAGTGCACTTATGTCACAATGACTGCCGGATAGAAATAGATAGAACTGACCACATTTTTCGCTTATTCTTACTGCATCCCCAAATAGTAAACTGATTAGGCTGCGTTATATGACTGGTATGATTTCGAACCTCTGCCAGTTTTCCTTGGTCTCAACTGAAACATTCAGCTTGTCATCGTTAGTACATTGGCAGCAGATTCGGTTTGTTTGGAAACCATTCATCGTGAAAAGTTAATGCGGAACATATCATAGAAAAGACCACCCAGATAATGCGAAGCTTTCCAGTGTTAAAAATTCTCAACAGTTTTTATCCATCTCGTCTCGACCGTTGTTGTTCTTTGAGGCTACAAGAAACGGGCATTCCATCACAGAAATAATGTCACATATTATCGTAAGCAGTTAATTGGGTCGCGCAAGATCATGAACCGACATCTACCGATCAATCTGAAAGCACGGGCGACTAATAAACCCAAAGCTGAAATGAACAATCCTTGTTTCTATTTACCTACACTACCCTCAAACTAATGCAAAATAATCTGCTGAATCGCAGTTCATTTTTTTCGAGGTAACATCCAGAAACTTACTAGCGACCTAGAGTCGACTAACGGCTCCTGACTTTGAAGGTCGCGTGGCATATTTCGCCTTCTGGTGTCCACCGTTCGGGTCAATAAATGGTATTGATCCTTAGATAGATTAGCAGGAACGAATGTGGGACTTTCTACCGGTCGGGGATAGGTGGATAAATCATGTTCATGGAGTTTGGCTTCAGAAAACTGTATATTGCTTTGGCTTTCGGTTACCTCCGGTTCCGCGTCCGTAGCCTGTTTTGCTTCCACCTCCAGCTGAGTCGGTGAGTATACTTCATTCCAATCGTGATTTCGGGATTCATGATCGCCTTCTGCAAATAAATCATTTGGCAGATATTCTCAGAATACACGCAATATCCGACAGGAGAGAGAATAACTAACTAGCGAATGGAGTAACAAAATCGGGGCCAAAAACAAATAAAACCAACAGTTATATTGACGTGTTTTAAACTGATGCACAGATCAGAAAATTTGCCATCGTATTCTGGACGAAAAACCTAACGTTGTGGAACGGATCCTGTCGCTGCTCGGTAATAGAAGTACGCGCCCGTTCAGTCAGTTAAGTGTAACTTCGTGAGTCCGATCCTGGCTGGCACATTCGAACTTCAGGTGGGAAAAAGTAGGTGGACGTACCATTTTCATGTTACACAAAAAACTTCCAGTGGACAACCGTACCCGGAAGTCACTACTTAAAAATTCTGCTTACGTTAAACACGAAACAAATCTATTATGTTTATTGGCCTTCTGTAATGGCATCACGAGGCAGCAGAACTCTTCTTCGCGTCATCGAACGATTGTGATACATGCAGTCTTGACAAAACAAGTTGGATTCTATTGTAACATACCACTTCAAAAATTACAAATTCAAAGTAGTATGGAAAGGAAACACAAGTAGTATATACCTGAAGAGCAGCAATAACCACGAAACTGCTCTGGGAAATTTTGTTCACACATCCGGATACTGTTCACAGTTTTTTATACGTATATATATAGAAGCAATAAGCAGTATCTGGTTGAGTGAACGAATTTTCCCGAGAGCACACGACCGGTTTCGCCGTTATTGGTGCTCGTCAGGTATGCGTACCCGGTACTCTCTTGTCCAAACATCCTTATACTTGTACACTCCGAATTGGTATGTCTCACTAGAATCGAATTTGTGGCGTCAGGAGTGTGCATGGAAGCTCTTCGTCGAAGAGTGCGCAGAAGAACCGCAACTGTTATTCTTTGATAATTCTTTGTCAGTTGGGTTCAGCCAACCTTAGGAAACAGGCCAGAATGCCAAGAGAAAATATATATTGTAAGTAAGATTTAGATGAGTGAACATAACTCTCCTGGAGGCACAGGCCCGATTCGCGGTAATTACATATATATATATATATATATAAAGACCGAGTTTTCAGAATGACCAGCTAACTGTGGTCCTGTACGACCTCCTACGACGGGAAAATTTAGTAAACGACAAGGATCCATCTGCCTAGAAATCTAATTCCCAAAATTCTAGCCTAGAGCTCGTCTTGAAATCTCAGAAGTTTTCGGGTAAAATTCTATGCGAAGGTGATGAACTTGTCACTTGCTACGTGAGTTCCGCTTTAATTTTAAGCTCATTACACGCAAAATTCAACAACAGTGGAGAACTGGACCATCAACCGTTTTGTTGCTGAACCATTTTCAAGAAACCTCTCCCTCATACAAATACAGGAGTATTCCGTGATTATGGTATCCGCTAAAACAAAAATGGATGCATATTTTTATCGCTTTGATGCCTCATATGTTCAAACTGCGTTGCAAAAAAGTCATTCACAATTAACTAAGAAGCTATTACGTAGGTGAACAGCAGTGGTGGTATGACAGTGACCACATCTGACGTAGCGACATATTTCACAAAGGTAAAATTGAAATTCTCCTCATGCTATTTGGAACCAAAGTTAGCGAAATGCATATCACTGACAGATAATCAAGGGAAAATATAACGTACATCGATCCCAAAACCGAAACATTTTTATAAAGGAAAACGAATAGAAGGGTACTGCGTGCATGACCGGACAACCCAAAAGAAAATTTCCAAAAACTACTAGGCTTTTTGAGAACAACTCAATACAGAACTTCATTGCTTCTCGGCGACAATCTGTGAATTTCTCCAGTAGTCACGTGGGTAATTTTAAAGCGGTATGTTTGTTTGTAACCAGTTTTGCGTTAGTTATGTAAATTGTTTTAATTATGCAGAAAAATCATTAAAGATTTGAAGTACTCGTTAGACGGAGTAACTCTCCATTCACGCATCAGGTTCGGTTTCAGATTCCCGAAGATCGGATTCCTAGAGTAACAGGTTCAGTGTGAATGCATCTAATCTTATGTAATCGCTAAGCAGTAGACTTCGCAATAACCCATTTTCCGCGCATCTGGATGCCCAATCCTTGTGGAAAGAACGAGCCTCCCCAATACTTTTTAAGCCTATACAAGGCGTAGTTAAAATTTTGCACGCTCGGCGTATGTGGGGATACTTGAATTTCGTTTACCAGAAAAGCTTGCCTGAGTCAGCTCTTGTACATTATATTAAATTAGCTATTGACTTGTTAGGCCTAGGTGTCAAACAACTGGGGCTTATATTTTTCTACATTTCGAACCGCTCCGGTCGGATGGGACTGATCCACAAGAAAACGTCCTAAATTACCCGAGTGATTGCCGCAGAGAGTAGATGTACCAGTTATTTATGTGAAAAGTCGTTAACGGAAGACTGGAACGTATTAGTTTCGCTCACCAAATCATGCTTTGATTCGGCCTACAAATAGATCACTCGAAACTATCAACGTCGGAAATAATCTTCACCTCCGAATGCGTATCTCTTCCGGACCAGCAAGGAAAGGATGGAGAAAAGAGGACAATCACGTTAGGACAAGAAGACAGGAAAGTAGTTGGGGGAGACTGTGCTTCCGTTAGCATGATACACAGTTCCTAGAAAGGAATCATGGAACGAAGTTACAGTTCTTTTTTATTATTACTATTATCATTATGATGGTTGTTGCTTTATGTTCGTGGATGGAAGCCTTTATTTGGTTAGAATCTTCGTCTTCCTCCTCAGATGTGTACGTACATACACCCACACACTAGCAGAGTTAAGAATAACACATTGGAGCAGAACAAGACTTCAGAACTGGCATGACAAACGTTTTTTTCATTGTTGTTTGGACATACATACGAGACAGGCGTTCGCAATGGAGCGTACTGCGGTGCAACTGTTTCACACTGCATCACATGTTTTCGGCACAGCTTTGTATGTCTCTCCGTGCTCGTGTGTACGAGTTTCGTTATTCTACATGAAATGGTTTGGAATTTCCGTCGATTCGCATCATATATGTACCAAAGAAGTCCAACGACTTTAGAACTGTAAGTAAAAGTTGGCAATGGGACCGGTCAACATTTATTCCATCCCTAAATCATTTTAGTTCACTAAGAGAAAGTCAGAGTTTTAACTAGTTGATTAGCAGAACAGAAACAACCACATGAATTAAAGAAGCTCGCGTAATTTTGTCCGGCAGAAATTTTGATCAGCCAAAATTATTTGGAATCTTGGACTGGCAGCGTAGTCTGTCCATATGTCTGCATGTATTCACGTACACATATATATATAAATGTATACATATGTGCGTGTGTGCGTGATACAGCCAATATCTTCCGGTTCCAATTCGACTGTGAAATTGATTGTATTAGATCCAGTGAGCGGCTGTTATTTCATATAGTGGGTACTAAATCTCCAGGTTCCAAAATATCAAAGAGGAAGATTTAACCTGTCCGTTGGATCAGATTAGTACATTCTGTTGCTACACGGAGAAACCGATCGATTATAACAGTTTTACTATTAGGTGTGCTTTTAGGATTAACGGATTTCGGCCTAACTAATTCAAGAAAATCTACACTGACAACCGAAATGTTTTAGTGACATTTTACCAAACCGGACGACAATTAACGATAATCCAATTTATAATAATCCGTTCCCTGTACTTCTAGTTTTCTGTACGGAAATCTATCAGTCCGTTGAGGACAGATAGTTTTCACGCATAATTAGGTTAGTGCAGATCGGCCGGAGGCAACAGACTACCAAAATGTGTCGTTTTGGATTAACTTAACACATAATGATTTGTTCAGTCCGTACGCGCCATCCATGTTACTGCAGTGATGCTTGCTAAACGATCAGTGTCTAATTTTTTACGAGCACACACGTGCATGTTACCGTACACACATCTCGCCTAACGATTCAGGTAACGTGTCAACCCGGGCAGAATTGTGAAATGCGAACTTGTTAAGCAGCACATAAAACATCTTCACCTAAGAGGCCAACTCAGCGAACTGTACCTCTCGATGAATGCACTTGCCCCAGTCAATTTTTACATTGAGACCTACATTCATTCTGTCAGACCGTTGACTATTTAACCAGTACTACTTCAGATAATTTGGAGCGAGTCTCCTAAAGAAATTTAATGCTCTATTGTTCTTAACGTTAACATTAGTGTTGCATTTTCAATTACGCCTCACTGACCGAGTGTTATAAATAGATGCACTTCAGTTAGTATTCATAATAGGGACAAAGTT
Organism: Fasciolopsis buskii; assembly: GCA_008360955.1. NCBI lineage: Eukaryota > Metazoa > Platyhelminthes > Trematoda > Plagiorchiida > Fasciolidae > Fasciolopsis > Fasciolopsis buskii. The sequence continues at coordinate 101,721 of LUCM01008347.1, forward strand.
TTGATATTCGGCAAACGAACGTGCAAAAGATTTTACCACGGAAGACCACATTGTCTTCGTTCTTGCCTAATTTTCACAGAGCTTCCTAACCATTATGAATCTAGTAAGTTTTGTATTAGTAAACGTAAGTCACTTTGCCGAAAGAACTATTGAAGGGAAGGGAACCGAAACGGAGTAAAACACTTACACAGAAATGTACATCCTGATGGGTGTGCCTTCATGTATTTTAACGTGTGAGTCAGGTAAGGCAGCTTAGCATCAACCATTTCGCGTGAGGCATTGCCTAAAATAAATCGGGTACACTGGATTAATGGAACCGGTAGGTCGTAGTGATGGAAAAAATGAGGTGAATATGATGGGATGAGTAGGAAAGGCCACCTGCGCGCAACCCCGTGCACACACATGTGTGCGCATGTGCTTGTGTTTGTGTGTGTGTGCACAAGTGTACGGACACAATCCAGCAAGGTCATTATCCAGATGCAATTTATCAGATTCGTCCATCCGCAATTACTGTATGGGGGAAACAATTGGACTACATTTTTGCAGAAATCATTCTTTTGTGGGGTGCATTGACCACTTCTTTAACGATAGATTGCCTTCATGCTCAACGCGATGATAAGTGCTTAATTCATTTGTTCCCCTCCGTAACGCAGCGTAGTGTAATAATCCGGCTTCACTCAGTGAGAAAAAACTGATTCCTTTTTTGTCTGTTAGTCATCATTTTGTTGGGACCAACTAATAATACTTAGAAAGGGGCCGCATTGTTACCTCTGCTTAAGAAATTTCATTCGAAATAGAATCGATTAAATTCGACTAATAATCAAAGCGAATGACCAGTAGTTTTCAGTGCATTCACAATCGTTCCAATGGACATAAGTGAATGGGGCCTTACCCAAAGTTGGACAACTAAAGCTTACTCACCTGTAAAATGCATTCATCAACTGGGAGGCGTTAGAAACACCACAGATTCAGTTTTTTACAATAGGAGGCTATCGCATCCACGACCACGTGACAAAATCTCAAGCATGTCGCATCCTCCGCACTACAATAACGTTTCGAAGTTTCCGTATTTTGTTACTACTGATACAACGAAAATAGGAATTTCCATGGGCAATATTAAAATTAAGGTGGAATATATGGCAGATAATTATTTTTACTTGACCCAACTGCTTGCCTACTCGGTATGCCTCCTGTTCACAGCCCTGCTGTAAAAGATGCACGACAATAAACGAAAATTTTGGCGTTAATTGAAGGTGTCTCTCAAATCACCGTGACGATTTTTGAAGAAACTGTAGTCAGCAACTACAGGATAACTATAGCCGCAGTGACGAAATACGAAGGGCATTTTCAGCACAAATTCAAAAACGTGGCTGTCTTTCTTCCAAAATCGATGATTGTGTCTGGTTTCTGATGACAGATGTGGACAGTCGCCTCGTTATTAGATTGTGGAAAGTAATAACTTGCGGTTAATCGATGAATGTATTCTGCTGAGGTAAATTAACTAGATTCCAGTAATTAACAAGGTGTCTTGTAAAAGCAGTGATTATTACTTGATGCATCCAGCAGAGAAAAAAACACGATAATCTTCGAGAGACAAGCTGCAAGAGTAGCTTGCATTCTATGAATGCGAGGCCAAATTTTCTAGTCAGGTGCTCATAGAACAAGATAGCTGATGTGCATCAGTTGTTGCCAAGATTGCTGAAGGCACTTCTATGGCCGATATGATCATAAAGTTATTTGGACGTGAACCTCTTTTCTCATTTTATTTGTCCGTTAATCACCTACCTCCAATCAACGTGGCTTAACCATTAAATGGCGCGTATCCCCATCAAATCTTGTCGAGCATTCCAATTTGATTAGTCGACATAAGCCATTGATCTGATTATTTGATTTCAGTAATTGATGCATACATTGCTGATGGCAGTTTATTATTAGTTTCACATCAGCGGAATCCCACATCATGTGAATAAATGTTAGCTTTCTTCTCGTTTCAATTACGGCATTAGTGGAACATGTTTTTCAGCATTAGATTTAATAGCACATTCATTAGTCCCAGTTTTCAGTCAACAGCACTTCTTCCATTCCTCGATCGATTTGGTTCTATCATTTTTTAGTATCCCGCACATCATACCCACCGCTAACAGCGCAGTATTTCTGCTAACTTATTGCTGTTCGGGTTAGTGATAGCAGCTGTTCGGCCTCTCTGCAATTTGTTCCCTGTCAAGACATATGCAGGCTAACACTCCCTTTCATTCTTCTATTGGCACGTCTGCAGACGATTTTTGATTGAAGTGCCGTAGTCACTGGCACTGAACTAGCTGTTCCGTGCACTTATTCCATCATCGTTTTCAGTCAGTGCACGTGGCCACGATTTGCAGGTGATCAAAACGCCCTAGGTCAACGATGTCTGCAGCAGGCATCAAGTTTACGTTAATGCGAATGAGACAGATGAAGCACAAAGGAACCACAATTAGACGAAGTCTATTTAACCCGATATAGAGCCTGCCCAAGTGGACTCTTATCTCTACTATCAGGAAACACTACACCCAGGAGGTTGTCAAAATCGAGTCAGCAAAACTTTGCGTCTTTTCTTATGAGTATCTTTAATTTTAACCTCAGACGGAGTGAAACGTGAAACGAATCGCGACCTTAATTCTTCCGCGGAATGTGAAAATGCACCTACGGGGAACTTACACGCTGGTGCAGGAAAGTCTTATGTCATTCGTCGGTTTGGGTCTTTCGGAGATCACTGCAGTGAATTGCCTGGCTTGGTAAGGGCAAACATAATTTTGCTTCTGAGTGATGACCCACGTCAACTGCAGGTCCTTCTGCAACAAGTGAACAATAGAGTTTTAGGTTCAGGATATGATATGCACCTTGAAAGTGTTAGTCTGTTGCAGAAGTGAATTAGACTGAGACCGAAATTTGATCTTCCAATGGAAGAGATGGGCAAAATAGACAAATTTTGTTACTTGGACAGTAAAATCTCATCAGGAATTCATACATCAGGTGCAGTGTCCTCACATACACGGAGGGTTCGACTGGTGTCTGGCCCTCTGAGACGTCCGTGACACCTGCCGGATGTTCAGTTGTCTATCAAAAGTGCAACTTTCACAGCAGCGGTAAGATCGGCCACACTATGCGGCTTAAATACATAACCTTTGCAGATTGGTCTGTTGGGGCGAATCTGTTTTGGGCGCGGATGACTTCGAAGTTCTGCTAGAATACGGTGAGATCATTTCAGTAACCGAGGTGATTTTAGGCATAAGGCATTTGATCAAAGAAGTCATTCAGTCGAACAATAGGTGACCAGTCGATGGCACGGAAAAAAAAACACGAAAACGTTAGACAGTAGACTAGCTCTTGTAGATCCAGTTATGTAACCGGATTGGGGTCCATGCGATCCTAAAAACGATGATTAAAGACAACAGATGATGTCAATCAATGCACCAGTCACTGAAATTCTGGATAGCTCTCGTTTCTTGTCTTTTGGTTTTTCAATCGCTGCAAGTTTGATAGCTGTAAGAACTACGCTATTTCAAACCATTGTCTTTTGTAAAAATGATCACAGCTGCATCATACCTTCTATCCTTTCGCTTGAGGGAGCTGTCGCATCGTTGTGAACCTTGATGGATTGCTTACTGCTTCTTCCAAGGTCGAAATTACTGGCGTCACTAAGTCAGTTCATCGATGGATTCTCTTGATTCAGTTCGATCTTGTCATTTATTGTGACTCACCTTTATCCAACTCCAAAAACGCACAAATTTATTTTAGGATTTCTGTGTCATCTTATCGGTATTCACATCAGTATGTCGAATCCCTTCTTCCAAAGGCAAATCATCGACTTAGATTCGGCCATTCTTTGTATTGCAGAAGCAGACCGGAATTTGTGAAGCAGCCGCAGTGTGTGCTGTTTTCATTTGTCCCTTTTCTGAGAAGCTCCACCACTCTGTTAAAATGCAGCTCACTCTGAACAAGCCTAACAAAGTTCACTGATTTTGCAATGTTGATTCCTTCCGTTTACTTTTCCCACGTCTCCTTTCCGAAACTATTCATCACGAAAACAAGCAGCATCCTTCAGGAAATACATCCGAGATAGGGAACTGCTTCCGGAAATACACCGGGTGAACAATAATTCTGGTACTAAATTTGATTAGGAACAAGAATCTCGATGAAGACCTGCGTTATCATCAACGAGTACAAATTTTCCCTTTTCTTCTCGACTCTCGACATTTCTGCCGAAGTAGTCCTAGACTTTATTGCCATAGGAGCTTTGGTTTCTGTTAGATTAATTCAAGTGGTCTCACAAAAAGTTAACGAAGTCCCGCGTTGCTCCGGAACCACGAAGCATGGTTCATAAACTATACCAGTTGCTGAATAGCGGTTCGTAAAAACATTATAGTCCTAAGAGTAACTCATGCCCAAAGAAATATTTTGTTGCTTGATTACATGTTATCCAGTTCCCTCATCAGGCATACCAGGGACGGGAAGTAGTTGGGACATACCGCATCACATGCAAAGAAACAAAACAGTTCTCCATGACTTCGTTAACGTAACAAACAGTTAAAAACTGTATTTCGCACACCTAATGGTGGGTGACACAAAATTCTCACAGAAATTTCTCCCCAAATCTTCATTCGATAATATCGACAGTTTTGTCTGAACTCCGGCTTTGTCCTCCTGTTGTTCCCATTCTAATTCTCTTGACTGTTATCATATAGGTATATCAACCGTGGAAATGTTCACAATGGGAGTCAATAAAAACCCACACCCTTGGGCACGCACGCGAAGCTTTGTTCTCAGTCTTACCAGTTTCATCAAGATCCACCTACACAGCTGAATCCCTACGTTGTCCGTTGTGGGTATAGAACGCGTGGGAACCTGCCACATTCTTTCACGCTCGGACGCCGCGTTTATCACTAGTGGAGATCGCCAAAACGCTCGTTTGTCGCACAATAGCACCACCTGATCTGATAGGATCAGTGTGATTCCATTCGGAAGTTTTAGGTACAAACTTGCACCTACTTCCCCCGTACCCACGAACCGTACCCGCATACTGATCTCAGTTTTCTTAGGCATAGGCATGAGCGTGACGGCCACAATCGTGTTTTACCCTCAGCGCGGTGTCAAGGTTGAGCTGGATAACTCTGATACGAAGAGTTTCGTTGAGACGAAGTTAATTCCTGTTGGCCACATTGTGAGAATAATTTGGTGGACGGAACAATGTCCGACAGAACTGTGGTCGCACGATAAATTTTTGATCAAACACAGGATTCCGAATTGGACAAGAAATCGTAAAAGAATATTTCTCTCAAGAGCCAGTGTGCAGTGAAGAATGTCCAAGCGCTAGGACTGAAAAAAGTATAGGAATTAGCCTGGTAAAAGAACTAGTAATCTAAAATAGTTCATGTAATGGTCGGCAGTTAATCCCAAACTTACAAATATAATGAAGAGTCGGCAACCGTATTACCTACTTTTCGCCATATGGAAGTGTTATATTCGGTCGGACTTCAGGGAGTGCCTGGAATCCATTAGAATTATGGGAGACAAAGTTCGGTCTACTGAGCCAGTTTTCTAAAGTTCACTTTCGTAACCCGTCAATCGTTAGCTTGGAGAGCCTGCTTCAATGGCAAGGAAGTTTTACTCGAAATCCCTTGCGCGTTAAATTATTCTTCACTAATGCCGAGTACACAAACTTGGGAAATGGAACTGACAAACAGTTCTAGATGACAGCCCAAGAAAGAAAGAGAACCTGGGTGACGACTGAAAAGACATGGGAAATGTTTCTCATCCACTCCATTTTTACCTGGTATTCACTGAACCATCCGGTCTGTCGGCTAGAACTAATCAACAAAATATCCGGAAAAAATAAAAGTAGACGGTGAAAAAAAGAGAAACATACAACTACACAGTGGCAGTAGGGAGAACATACACAGACCGACTAGTCTGAACAAAGTGTCACGGGAAGCATCGTTCCCAGTAGTAACAAAGTCCACTCTGCATGCTATCTATAAATTACCAGCAGACTAAAAGGACCCGAACTGCACCCTTAGGTTACACCAATACGCACTGTGAGAACGACGGATGTGGTCCACCTAAGAACGGATGTTTATTCCAGATGTTTGCTGTCAGAGCCATAGAATGTAGAATCTGACACCAAAAATAACTGTCTCCGCAAATACCTAGAAGAGCTGGAGGGAAAGGAACGGTATGGAAACTCAGATACGTTGGGAGGATTCTGTGATGTGGGAGCCAAAAAAACAAGACCGTCAGTTGCTTTTCTGTCCACTCGATGTTCGTGCCCGCAAAATGAACGTGCGCATTAACGGAAACCAGTACCGGTCATTGTGGAAGACCAGTTCACTCACCCACAGTCCTTGTGTGTGTGCGTGTGTGTGTGTGCATGTGTGCGTGTGTGTATCTAACGGAACACCGCCAGCTCTCATTGTGTAGCTCTCAAATGTCTACCGTGTAGTTCACGCATGGCGGGACAGTAAGGTCGGGCTTCTCGTCCAATGCAACATTTAGCCAAAACTAGATAGGGTCTGTTTTTATAATGCTTCTGTGGATGGATTTATTGGCAAATATACTGAGGAATGAAGTTCAAATAAACCTGGTCACACAAATGTGCTCAGATTTTGAGCACACTGCCCACTTATTTGAAACCTACCAAGAAACCTATGGATAACCAGCGGATGTTTAATGTCATTAACTCTCTACCTTAAAACAGGCTATATTACGAAACACACGAACACACATTTATGTAGGTGTTTACGCACACGGTTGTTTATTCCCAACTTATAGAGATCGGTGGGAACTCGCGGATTTATTGTCACTCATACCTTCTTCTCGCAACTGTATTTGAGTCACAAGACAGCGCATACCTCAGTGTAACTGCAAAGAAGTGCATTAAAACTGCATCATCCCTCAGGTAGAATGTGGAAAATGATGAAAACATGGAAAAGATACTGTCCGTGGACAGAAGGCTTAAGCTCTTGGACAAGCAATCCATCTGTTGTTAGCAGTAAAATGGTACTGTTGTGCGTACAACGCTAAGGCTACTGATGACCCAACTCACATTCTAGATTCCAACGTTATGGAATATATCCCGGACTTCATATCCAAGCCAGTTTAGGGGAACGTAAAAGACATTTGACCATCGCGAATTAAATGGAGGCCACCATTCTCATAGAAATAAAGCGACTGATTCTCATTACAAGGAGGCCACCGTGATACTTAGCTGTTCGAAAATTTTAAACTAATGGTAGCAGATTGGCAGCTGTCTGATCTAGCCCTCATCAACGATTGGACTGGAAGCATTCCGTGCCAATGCACCACAAACTCAGCCAAAGAGGCTCGTTGTCTTGTCGATATTTCATTAACACTGCCTGCCTAATCTAGAAATGGAAGAATTCATTAGAGTTCACAATTTAGTTGATTCTGTTTTCACAACTTATTGGAAGTTTAAAAACATAAAAGTGGAATGAAAGCTGTTCTTTGGTAATTTTGATTTATTTTTTCGGTGAATAAAGTTAGCTTTTAGTTTTCTGTTGACTGCAAAATTTGCCCACGTGGTCAAATCATTTTCTAGCCAAAATGATATTTCTTGTAAAACATTTTTGCTCAATGAACTATTCGACAAATTTTGAGTGTCATCATTTTAACTATTGATTTCCCATTTCGATTTCATTCCATCGAGATATGGCAAGGGAAAGGAGTATACACATTTAAGTCAAAACGATCAATCGACTTGAAGAGCTATAATTTGCCATGGAATTGAGCAAATGAATGTGGATCCAACGGAAAGCCAAGAAATGGTTGCGATTTCGCTGACCTCGTATCATTCATGGGATTTGAAGAGCGAGGTTACTTGTGTCACTTGTGTTATGGGTTACGAGTCTGTCAGCGAATCTTATCTTCAAATCATTCGGCATATTTTTCAAGTGACGATCAATTTCGCAAAGATTTGCCTGCAGATATCACTTAGCAAATCACGTTGGGCTCCCCTTCCATTTCGAGACTAATAGATCACCTTTAAATGTAAATAACCTTATTCATCATTTAATAAATCAACCGGGTGCTGTCGACCGATTGTATACGCACTATACAGCTAACTTTCGGAATGACCATGACACCAGAAGTTCTAGTTTTTCATATCATCAAACTTAAATCGTCCGGTTTCAAGATTAAATTATTCAGGTGCGATTTCGAAACGGACCACCTGCTGAATTATATGTTATGAACTTCGTTCAGCTGTTTCTTACCAATGTTGAACACCATTCTCCTCCGAGATAGAAATATATATATATATATACATACATATATATATATATATATATATATATATAATAGCCCAACAAGTTGCCCCATCCAATGGTATACTCTTGCCGAATGTTAAATCACATGCGAACTCATGACCCAACAAGAATAAAAGAGGGATAACTTATTGGATTTCATACCTGTTCGTATCTTTTTCCGTGCCAAGTAGTTTGCTGATCGTTTGCGCAGCAGGCATATTAGAACGAGAGTGGCCATGAGAATCACAGTAAACACGACAGATAAGCAAATGATCAAAATTTCACTCGCGTTGTGTCTGGGTCGACCGAGATGTAGGTTATTTGCTAAACTCATTTGGTTTCCGTAATCCAATGATCCCGACTGAATAATTCGCCCACCAATCCCGGGTGATGCTAATCCGAATAGTTTCGATTCCTCTGTTTCCCTCGAATCAGCAACGGAGACCACAGGTGTTCTTTTGGAGTACACATCAAATTCGTCCTCTTTGGGATTTTTTATTATAATTTTCAAATTGCTAAACAGCGTACAAAGAGGTTTTGGATTGTGTCCATGGTCACAGGCTTCTAAGGTAAGCATGTGAAAACTTGGTGTGTACACCTTTGCTGACAGGTCCACGTGATCGCCAGTTCCGTTCTTTTCAGACGTATCTCTTTGTGGGACACCGGTGGTTGCCTGCCCTAAATTACCGGCCAAATACAACAATCCAGTGGCTGAATCTAGGCCAAATAATCGTTGATTGTTACCTGAACGAATGTGATAGCTGATCAGTCCATTCTCATCCTGGTCGGCATCCTCGGCCTGAATGTAGGCTAACTTGTGACCCAGCGTTTCATCCACTGCAATGGCCAGTGTGTTTGCTGTGGCATTGGGGCTGATAAAAACTGGCCAATTGTCATTCACATCGTCTACAATCACAGTGACTGTGGTTGTTCCTGTTAACTGTATGAGACCTACTGAAATCGGTCGATCAGAGGAGCTGCGTGAACCCGTTGTTCCAGCGGTGGGGCTACCATCACGTGCCAGAACTCGAAACACATAACGGGACTGTTCTTCACGGTCCAACGGTTGACGGCTCCGCAAAACGCCACTGTCACGATCCAGGCGAAACGCAAGTGCATCCCGGTCTGTGGAAAGAAAATAAGTGATCGGTCCGTGAATCTCACTGTCCAAATCTGTCGCTCCGACCTGACCAATTTGGGTAGATCGTGGCTGGTTTTCAGCTATGTGAAAGCTGTACTCCGACTGGATAAATTTGGGCGGATTGTCATTCACATCATCGATTGTTATCTGACATTGAGAAAAAACAGGAATCAGTTAATATCAGAAATTCGTGATATTTTGAACAATGCAAAACTAAAATAATTGTTGTTTTGAGATTTTGTGAGTCATGCTGTGCTTAAAACTAAAACAACCGGTTTTTGGAAGGTCCAACCAAGTCAGCTAACGTCAATTCAGTTGATACTGTGAAGATCTGTAGATGACTGCCCAAGTCAGAATGATAACTGATTTCGCATAGGTAATATGAACATAAGACGCCATGATTAAATTATTGAAAGAAAATGAACAGCACAAATTAGACGATGGTTGAATATCATATTATGCCTTTTTGTGACTCATTCCGCGAACTGTTTTATTGATTTACAAGTGGAACGAGGCTGCTCTTATTCGTCCACCCTTTTTTGTTCGGAGAGGAGACATAATGTCACTATAAACCAGACTGCAAAATTCGCTAGTCTCGTTAAGCCTGCCAAACCTATTCTCTTTCCAACTAAAGTGACAACACTGCCTGCTTGTACAAACACAGAAGTATCGGTAGTGAGTAGGATCTAAGACAGTTTATCAGTGACTTCGGAAAATGGTTCCTTTCTTGACCGATCTATTCATTTTCTTGAACAGCATGGCAACTAGTAAATCTAACGCATTTTCGCAGATCCCTTTAAAATCTCCATTTGAAAACCACTTGTCAAATTGAAATCACCAAGAGAGATGAATGCTTATCAACAACCTGGAAATCTGTGCGGTGGTTCCTACCAAATAAGGATAATAGTCAAATAGTTTCGAAATAAAGAATAAAAGCAAATGTCTGCACTAAGCCGCCAAGTTTAGAAATAAATTATTCCACAAGGTTTTCATTCACTACTAGTGACTGGGATGATTTGTCTGATCGCGATCGCACCACATGGCTAACATCAGTCACTAGGTCCACTTTCTTGCCTGTACTCCCTCAGATCTGCCCGATAATAACTCGAAACAGGAAATGAATGGTTCTTCACCCAATTTTATGCAGCCCACACGGACTGATTCCTGTCAGCTTGCTCGCAATACAGACAGAAAGAGCTGCTCTCTGTAACGAAATCTTTCTTAATTCGTTTCGGGATTGCCATGCAATTAGTCGGGTTTACGTCAAAATTATTGGAGATTAGGTAAGGACAGACATTGTTTTCCCTGCATCCAACATTTTGCGACTACTGGCAATATCCAAGATAAAGGATAAAAGATCCATGCATTCAGTAAATCTCGTTCTGAGATAAGCTTTTGCAGGAAGAGAACCAGAATTCAGTCAACACAGGATCAAATTTTCGACTAATTTAGGCATATTTCAGATAGTTTTTAGTGGCTTAGTCATAAACTGAAAAATATTAAGTTATTCAAGAAACCCTGTTGTTTGTGCTTCAAGCCTTCTAGATACGTAAAGTTAAGCGTAAGCTCGGGTCACTAATGCTCGCTTACATACGGCTATATTAGAAATCGCAAAAGAGCCAATCGAAATGACATGTTGTCATGAGTTCATATCATTCTAGTATTCATTTGGGTAGAAGCGGTACTAAACTTTAAAACCAATAAGTAAACCGGGAATCTATTGGGTTTATTTCAAAACCTAACTCCTTAGTTCGTTCGGCTTCTACCGGGCTCATTTCTGGGTAACCAGTTGACCACACCTACTGCAGGCCACGGGGCCCACGTGGTTCATCGCAGCCCGACTCACAGATGGGTTTCGCGTGATAATGTCTCAGTCCATGATGACTGCCTTTCATTTCAATCTTAAAATATTTTTCAATTAGCAATCAATGGTCACTGAATCCAGTCCCATTCGACGCTTCAATGAACAATGATTGACTGAAAATGCAGCACACCAAAACTCTACTGATACTGGACCGAAATTTTCCAACAGTATGAAACCATGAGACCACCAGGTTTAGTTGTGTTCCAGGGTTTTAGATACGGACAAGATAGCAATATTTGTACTAGATTGCAATCGACCACCGATTACAGTCTCAAAATGAAAAACCTCTCTGGAAAATACCCCTTCCACAGGGAGGAACGGAGCGTTCAATTACTCTGAGGAGTGAAGTGTCTCATTTACCCGCAGTTCTTTCAGTCTTGTTTAGTCCTATTCAGCTGCTACTAGACACTCGCGAAATCACTTTGGACATGAACCGAAACGCAACATCTGCGAAGAAGTCTCAAATGTCAGAGCCATCAAGTGTGTACAAAGTTCTAACCACTGAGGATCGTTTCTTTAACCTACGGGAGAAAAGTGGGAATGAATCTGAAATTGACTTATATCGTTCGAAACAAATGGTATCAATAAAATCGCTCCATATTGGGAATAAGCATATTTCTATTTAATAATTCATAAATGAAGGCCCACATGGAAAAATCCGCAAATATTAAATGCGAAAGGTGGCAGCTGGAAAGTTGATTACTTCTGACGAAAATAACGCACGAATACTGGCTGTGGCTCAACCAGTTCGGAGTGCCTGTGGCATTTCCACAGGCGCGTGATAAATTTTTCCTTGCGACCAATGCCGTTCAAAAGAAGGCATTTTTGTTCAGTAAAGCGCATGTAATATTTTTTTCTTCAAAATCAAATGAGCCCCTAAAAGTTGGTCAGTCAACTAGAAAGTAAGTTATAATACATGGCAGCGAGCGAATTTATCCTATAAGAACCTATCTTTACGTGAATAGTACAACTGGATGTCCCTGGACACTGCCACGCAGCCTACCTTGACCATGACTGATCCAGTTAAGGGTGGGTTGCCTCTGTCCACCGCTAATGCCTCCACTGTATACTGATCGGTGACTTCTCGGTCAAACACTATTGATGTAGTAAGGGCACCAGTGACGGGATCGACAGTGAACCCTGTGGAGTTTGGTCCATTGTCCCGAAGCAGATACTGGATCTCAGAATTTTGACCACTGTCCAAGTCTGTTGCTAATAAGTTCCACAATCCATTTCTAACCGATTGTTCAGTACCTGTTTGAAACTGTGAAGACATTGACGTTCCCGGGACCAAATTCTGCCTCAACGGGATCCTTCTCAAGGGAGTGCCTGGTGGTGCATTCTCCTCCACCTGGAAAGCGAATTCCGTTTGCACAAACTGAGGATGATTATCGTTTACATCAGTAACATGAACGGTAACATTCTGTTCGGTGTAGTGGCCAGCCATGTCCGAGCACAAAATTGGTATATGTTGACTTGGCGTCATTTCGCGGTCGATTTCGATAGATGTGTGCAAATTGTAGACCATCAGGCCACCGGAGGAACTGGAGGCCCCACCATCCATGCTATCGGTATTTCGGGACAGAGTAAAATTTACTGTCCTTAGGCGACATTCGACGGAATCCGTGCCGTCGAAATCGGGGTCGTATACCTTGTGTATAATGGAGAATAAAACTCTAAATCAGTCACAGGAAAAGTGCATACAGGGGCGATAAAAGCATAACAACAGAATCCGGAAGAGAAATCGATTAGGGATTTTCGCTTATATGTATTAAGGAACGACTCCGCCCAGGACCGAAAGAAACATTGCTTATTTGTTCATTCCGCACTAAAAACTAATTGCCCTCTTGGAAGTAGAATGGCCTGGTCATTCTTAGCCTTCTCTTCAGCAGTTAACTATGGACTCCCGAATACTATTCGCCCATTAGCTCTTGATCGTCACTAACAGTTTGATAGTAAGTTATGGCATATAGTCGTTTAATCTCCTAGGAAGTGGTGCTGATGCTTCTGATTCATTTCTTTTTGCTTGACTACAAAAATTACTGACTCACTGGTCCATATAGTCGTTTGCACGGCTCACTTTTTTCAAATATGTCATCGCAAACATCACTGAAAACAATAACATCGGCGGCAACCATCTAATGAATGTTCAGAAACCAGCTTTCTTGATCGAACTCTACTTTCACTGGTTAGATGAAGCAGTGGGGACGAAGAGTTGATGACATCTTAGGCAGCAGGTCAAAGATGATGAGAACGGCAAAAGAAATTTGACAAAACCCAAATAATTGCGCATCATCTCACTTCTTTGGTGTCATCGCCTGCACTATTGAACCAGTCGACCCCCTTCTCACTATTAATATTGTAAGGCCATAGAACTTGATACATCACCTTGATCGGCGGTGGCCAAGTGTATAAGGTCATGGCTTTGAACGTGAAGTTCGCGGGTTCGAAACCTCCAACCGCTGGTCAATTTCCCCAAACGGCAGCTTTTGTTGGCCGTCCCCTTCCTGAGGAATGATGTATGCTGTTATTTTATTAGCAAAGGAAGTAAAAGATAAAAGATTCCATGGTATAAGTCTCCTGCTCACTGAATTTCGACTGCACACCAAACGATCTCACTTTTGCTGGCGTCATACGAGCTCATGTATGGGATGCCGGAATACAGACAGTACATATTTAGAGGTATGGCTGACCTTCATGATTGTTGCCCGTACGACAGTAGGCCGTTGTTCTCGAAAGTGCACGTTCAGATAAAAATATCACGACCTGATTGCAAGGAACCTCTGGGACACATCATTCAGATGAACCAGTTTTGGAGGACGTTGCATAGGAGATATTTCAGATATGAGCTTCTTATTACGGATTCAGACTTCCATCAAGAATCACGTGGGTTATATCTCCAAAGGTCGACGCCACGAGCCGGAGCGTGTTCTATGGTGACTACAAAAAGAGATCTGATTAATTAATTACTATTTATGACAGTTAAATAACTCGACAGTCTGTCGTCTTAAATTTAATTCCTGGAATGACCATTCAGAGTTGAGTCTTTTTAGTCACCTAAAATTTCCACCTAATAAGAACGAATGAATGCGCAAAGAAAACAGTCTACCAGCAAGGAAGAACGAAAATTTGAAACCAATGCCCCGCGGCATAAGGACGCACCGACGTAGACGTTGGTGTAAGATTGGACCGATTCAAGTTTTTCGCGTCTTACCTGGTAACCTCAACATTTTTGTCAGTACCCGGTTTCTATCGAGCCTACTGGGTTCGTGGAGTCCGGCCTTGATCAGCACAGACCGGACCAGGTCGTTTGGCTGACAAAATGGAAAGTTGACACCAACGAGTAAAACCTAACCACTTTTTAGAAATCAGCTGGGTCTTGATCAATATGCGGACGACGACATAAGCGCGACTGATAAACATGTTTCCATACTGCGTCTGAGTGTGACAAGAACGGGAACAACGTTAATGAAGGTTTATTTCCCCGGTGAGGTAGATTTTCGTTCATCCTCACTCGCAGACCGTTTACTTTATCTCGAAAGCATCTAGTGGAATAATGATCAGTGAAGCATTTACCGCGAAACAAAACGGTGAACTGTTGGACTACCAACAATACTGTTTGACGTTAGCGTGTTTCATTTTGCCCAACTGATTCTCATTTATTCTTCCCCAATTTGCTTGCGGTAACGTATTTTAGTATTATTCCACTTAACGACAAAGTGAACAAAAGTGGAAAAAATGCAATTCATCAGAGTCACAAACTTATTTAAAATAATTTTTCCTATATTTCGCTTAAAAGCGACATTACCCAGGGCATTTGAACGAAGTTCGAGTGCTTTTCTTAAAAAAGCTTTGAGTCATATAAATAGAACAGTATAAGTCCCTACAAAGTGTTGTTAGTGACAAAGGTTCCCTGTATTGCTACTCACCTGTATTGTTGCAAGTTTCGTCCCTGGAGGCTGATTCTCTTCCACGAGCAAATAACCGAGTCGGCCAGATTCTAATCGCAACCCCATGGGTATTGAATGTGTAAGTGGTCCTGATAAATATGGTTTCACTTGGATCACTGGAGCTTCATCATTTTCATCTCGGACAATTATTACCACAGTGGCCTCACTAGACTTAGTGTACGGCCGGACGGCCTCGTCCTCCACCACTACCCGAAAACGGAATTGCATTTCGTTTCCCAGTCCGGGGGTGGAACTCAACGAATTGGTGCTCATCGGACGATCCAAATCCATAATAGATTCTGCTCCCTGTCGAACCTCCCACCGACCGAATGGTCGATCCACATTTAGAGGGCGCCTCACTACCACATGCCCATTTGGTCGTACCTCAAAGTACTCACGAGCCAATCGTTCCGCCGGAAGCCAAGCATGCTCACGGCTAAAACCGAAGTGGAAGGCTCCATTAAGATCTGCATCTGCATCTGTCGCATTCAACATAAGTATGGTTTTCCCAACGGGGATTGTTTCCGGTATTGGGTGTGGTGGTGTGAAAATTGGTTGTGTGAATACGGGTGGATTGTCGTTGATGTCCTCAATAAGTACATCAATTACCAGTTTCGCTGAATGTTGTGTTAGCCCCTCATGACCTTGTGGTATTATTTGGTCCGACGATGTCACTCCATCAGTGACCTTCAGGGAAACCTGATAAGAGGACTGTTCCTCACGATCGATCTGTTTAGTAGCGTACAAATACAGTCCATCAATTGGATTCTCCATTAGGCTGAATGGTATCTGATGGTCGCTTCCGGAAGACATGGAAACAAGCTCATACCGAAGGCGAGCGTTCACGCCTATATCATTATCTACTGCGGGGGGCAAGGTACGCCTCTCACCAATAGGGTCACCGTCACGGAAGTGAACTTGAAAATGCTGCAAATGCCCGGGCCAGTAAGGTGGATTGTCGTTGATATCCTCAATCAGAATATGTATTTGGATTAGGATTTGTTCCTCTTCCTGCACGGCGCCCGTTGGTTGTTGACTGGAATGTGAGGTAGTACTCTTATGTGACTGAGGTTGTACAGTGCAATGGATTGTAACAGGACAAAAATGACTGTCCGAATCGTACAACTTATTTGAGTTCCCAGATGAGTGAAGTATTGACGAGTCCCCCGAGTGCCCCACCATTCCGTACACACCGTTTGGGTCTTTGACCGGCCGATTTGCACATAACTGTTCTCGGTCTATTCGACGGGCAGTCACCAAGTTGCCATCTGATTTGACCTGTTCATGTTTGGGTAAGAGATGAGGCAAGTTATTTGTTTGTTTTCAGCGCAAAAAGGATACTTGCTCGAACAGGAGTCCTTAAAATTTCCAAACTGACACGAATAAAGCCATAGTTAAACGGTGTTGAACGTGTGATAAGAAGGATAGAGGGCACATGCGATTAGGCTATGTAACAATTATATGAATGATCTCCATTATAAATCTAGTTACAATACAAAATTGAAAGACTAATCTCTAATGATTTCCAACACCATGTCACGTCCAGTTATATAGAAATTTAGTGTAGTTCTGGACTCACTTACTTGGTCGTTTGCGCAATCGCATACATAAATTCATCATATAGCGCATCGACCTTTCGATGCATTTTGAACCTCGTTTGATCCAAATTTGTCAATTCTAGACTCATTAACTCAGTTTTTGTAATAACTAAATGACGCATTTGGAAAAAGGATGAAGGTAATTTTCGATTTGGCATGACCGAATTCCATTTCATGTTCCAAAAGAAATTAGGGATATAGACCAGAGACTAAGATGAATAAAATAATTGAAATGAGATGCACTATAATATCAACTGTACTCATTTTCGACATACGGACAGAAAGCTCTGCACCTGTAGAATTACAAATGCAAATGATTATGACAAGTCTTATATGAAATTCTCCAATATTTGTTTAGGTATAAACATTTTTGTTTCCGTTTTGTTCCGAACAGAAAAGGGGCACACTTATCAGTCCAGTTGTGCCCTGTTAGATGTAAGTTTGCTTCCAATAGCAATTTGGATATCCTGTCCTAGTCCCCTATGACTCCAGTTACCTCACTGAAAGATATAAGACATCGACGGCCTTTTACAGAGCATCCGAAAACAGGTTTGATCACAGAGAAAAATTTACCCCGTGCTAGTGCATGATCCGAATTGATAGCGTGACTCGGTGATCTGTTGTACGTCATCATAGTTGCCCCTTTTTATCAAGATATTTGTCTGTCAAAACATGTATGAACAGTAATAAGATAGTGAGCCGCGCAATATTCCTTTATTGTGACTGATATATTGTCGTATCATGCCAGCAAATTGCATGTGTGCAGCCGGAAGATTTGAAACTGTGGATTACGTTGACAGGTAAAATTCCTAATCCTGATGTGATTCAAATCAAATCACGGAAGCCAAATTTTAGAGCTGAATATATTCCGTAGCTTAGCTAAGAGATCCTATCGAACGGTTTTCGGAAATTGCCCACCACATCATTCGTTTGCGCACGAATTGCGCGATCGGAAAACATCCACCGACTAGAACTTTTTCTAATGTGGTCGACTAAGAAATACTTCCCATGAATCAGTCGCCATTCCGGATTCACTAGAGCGATTTGTTACGAAATTCGTTCTGGTACATTTGGCAGATAACAAACAGGTTCAAACATAGGGAGAATTTATCCTTAGAGAGATCCCAACTCCTACATGAACACATTCGCACTGGAGTGCTGCTTTTGCACTACCACGTGGTGGACTACCTTCACATCGCTGGAGAATCTGGCCATAATTGGTCTCATCGGGACGAGTTCACATTGGTGGATGTCACGTGACTCGGAAGGTTAGACAGTTAGGTAGAAGATTAATACCCTAAAATATTGATCG
Source organism: Fasciolopsis buskii (assembly GCA_008360955.1). NCBI lineage: Eukaryota > Metazoa > Platyhelminthes > Trematoda > Plagiorchiida > Fasciolidae > Fasciolopsis > Fasciolopsis buskii. The sequence goes on from LUCM01008347.1 coordinate 119,883, forward strand.
CTCTCTCATGTTCTCGCATATTTCAGCTTTTATTTTTTCAACAGGAAGAAATCACAGATGCTGTAAAGTACATGCTGATATTACTCAAAGTCCTGCGGCTAAAGAGCAATTTCACACATTTCTTATAATTAACAATTAAGGTGGCATCGACTTTTGGAGGCCTACTGCAAAGTGGATTTCTCATTCTAAATAACTAGATTAGCCGAGATTAAGGGACCCCATAACTTTGTCGTCCCATTTATCTGTGTTCTGCTCCAACTGGTACGCAGTGCTTAGTTTCATTCTGCACTTTTGGTTTGACTCTCGTATCCCTTTAATCATTGTTAGGAGATATCGAGAAGACCGGAACTTTGATATACCTACTTGCTTTGGTGGTTCTGCCGGCAGACTATAGGCATGGAACCCATGTGTTTAAATGTAGTCTGGACCATCAGTCTTCAAACTAGAATCTAAGCCTTGTTATACTTTAATGTTTAATATGATCTGTCACCTCCTGTGCAAACATTTAGAGAGATGATTCATGTTTACGTTTAAGGTGAACGTTGGATTATAAGGACCCAGTGCGGGAACGCCTAAACTACTCTCATGCGTCAGTTACTAAATCACTAGATTCACATTCCAGTTTGCATTCACGTCCGCTATTGCCAGATTTTTACAACCCCAATCATGTGGTGTTAGTTGTGTGGATCTACCCTAAAAACCGGTCCACCCACATAAAAATGACTGACCTTATAAGTGTCCTGGTGAACATATAAAGGGATAAGGGCCACACACTCCTAACCACTATATCGTGACAAGAACGGGACTGGGTGTCTTGTGTGATTAAGTCCTCGCATCATGGAGGAATCCCACATGGGTAACCAACGGAGAAGACAATTGAGCTCAACCATCATCAACCGTGGTCACACAACTGATCAACGGTGAGCGAAGCCAACGACTGGTTGACCTCACCAAAATTTCACTGAATGGTTAGCTAATTTCAATCCCCCGCAAGCAGCATTACTGAATCTGTCCCACTCTGTGACTATGTGCATGTTTGTGTGAGTGGCCACGTAGGCCTGCTGTTAAGTGTGATTGGGTGCGTGAATAGGTGGGTGGGTATGACCTTAGACAAGTGAGGTAGTTCAAACCGAATAAGAGGATTAGAAATGAAGAGGCAGTGCGACTGCAATTGACCACAATCATAATGACAGATTATTACGAAGGACGACCTCAAGGAGCTTTTGTATCGAAGCCGGTGTCCAATGACCTGAATAGGTCGAACGGCGGATACAGAAAAGCTTGCAGAAATGGTTATTATTTATGATGGTTTACCGGGGCAAAATCGCTGAACAGGGATGGAAAAATTTTTACCGTTTAAGCTCCAAATATCGTCGTGTTATCAAGATGCCTGAAAATTAACGAGGCCAGTATATATTTGCTACGAAATGTCCACAGCATCTCGTGAGCTGGAAAATAGATTTAACAACGCATTCTGACCATACTTCCATCAAACTAATACTTGATCAAATGTGTGTTTGTAATGAGCATTTAAGGTATGCTGATGTATTCGCACTGGAACGTAGGCCACAGATCCGACAGTAGTGCAAATGTAACAGAAATTCGTAGGCAGAAAACCACTTAAGAAATCAGTCGTGACAATATAATTGGTTACGAATATCGCATACTTACTCTCCTCGACCGATGTAAGAATCCTTTTCACGTGACTCTTTCGAACAATTTTTCTGCTCCTATTTTGAATTCATACAAACAAGGCTAGAATATTCCCTATGTGTGCTGCTCCAGTTGTTCATGATGGCCTAAAATGTCCCTGAGGGGTGTTTAATGAAAGCTTCCAAAGAAAATACTAAAAAAATTTGGCAGTCGACGTGGATAATTTTGACTTGAAGCGTAAACACCACTCCATTTGCTCCATTTCCTTAAGTGCTCTCATTTTAATAGTCTGGAAAATTCATTTAAAAATAACTCGTTCAAAATTAGATAACACCAGCCGGAATTGAACCGGAGATCCGCTGAAATAACAGACCTGTTAAAACGCAACTCATTCTTACTAACTTTTGACTTCTACTGGATTAAAACCCTTCGTTTTTCTTATTTCGGTCGCTCCCCGTGCATTTCGTGAGTCAGTTATGGCACTTCGGGCATTGAAACCACACTAACCGTCCTAATTAGATATTCAGCAGAACGTTGCCACTAAATGAATAGTGTTAGACACGCAACAAAATTAGTAATCTCAACTTTAGGCGTAGAATAATGGGAATGAATTTTTCATTAGCTACAACGAATTTAGCCACATTACTGTGTTTGTTCTGACTCTGGCAAAAGAACCTAAAGACAAGTGACAAGAAAGAAAGATTCCACCAGTTTTCCTCGGGACTAACCAAGTACTTTGCGAATGAGAGTACCACATGGGTAACAGTTAATTTGCTGCAACATATAGCAGGAAGTAACCAAGCGGCTGAACGCTAATTAAACTATCATGACCCGGGGGCGGTCAAACCGATAAGATAGCGGCGTTTGGATGCTAAAGCCACAGGTTCGAATCCTCCTAAAGGGGGTCAATCTGACCACTTCACACCCACTTACCGACCTTGAACACTTACGTGAAACTGGTGTACTTTGTCTCTTCATTAAAGAAAAGAGTAGAAAATATAGAAGACGAGTCACGAGGTCCTCGATGCAAACGCCGGATATGGATTAGTGGGCAAAAATATATTTTAGTTGAAGCTTCTTCATGTACAAGCATTCAGTGGGAAAACCAATAATATATTACTGACGATCGTCCTCTAGTTGTTATCTTTTATCTTTTTACCTTTTACTTTCTTTATTAATGAAATAATGTACGTTAATTTTCAGGAAGAGGGCCGCTGCCAAGTGGGGAAGTTGACCTGCGGTGAGAGGATTCGAACCCGTGACCTTCACATCCAAACGCCACGAATTTATCCGCTTGGCCACCGCCGGCCAAGACTGTGATTGGGCAAAGCAGTCCGGTTAGAGGACTACAATTTTCGCAAGAAACGACAGTTTAAACAAAAGTTGCCTAATACACCGAATTCACCTGAACATACATGAAGCTCACTTGTTTTGTCCCAACCACGTTTACGATGTGGCTGCTGTTATTTTTCGATTGAGAAGGACATCCATCGAGTAAACTATGATAATGCGGTTTTAAATGGGTTCCACTGGGACCAGTATGAAATATATTCTGGTGAGTTGAAGTTCATTCGCTAGGATGTTACCGTCATTTTGACATTTTGCCGGGCTTATTATATCCTGGTGAACCATTGTGGAAACGACGACAGTTAACCTTATGCTGCCGTTGACAGAAGTGGCGGGTGAATCCACAAGTAATCAGAAATATTAACTGATGATTTTAGGACAGCCTTAAAGGAATGACAGTCCTACTGTTCTTTCAGAAATGTGAAACTGACGAGCTTACTTGTTTGGAAACCCAAAATAAGACAACTATTTCAACAAGCCAAGTTAAACAGAGAGAGAACTGCAAATTGTCTTCATCTCTCCTAATGTTACTTATACCATCATCGATACTGTCACTATTACTACTACTAGCATCGCATGTTCAACACTAAAATTCAAGTCCATTTCTGCATTGGGGTGTCAGCAAAGCGATCTCACCCCACACTCCCAAGAGCATTTGAAGTAAATTGTACTGAAGCTGTTTATTTAGAGGTTCAGAAATACGTTGGCAACACTAGGAGTCCAACAGTTGCGAGAAACAGGACTAGCACGCTTATTAATCAGCCTAATTATTTGTATTTCTCTGCGACTGTTCCTGTACGCTTCCGTGTGCACGTATATTTCTGCTGAACTGCTAGACTTAAAAATGTACAAACAAACAAGCGATGGTTTTGACCAAAGACAAAGATCAAAATTTGGATCTGAGGGCAAGGGCACAAAAATGTTTTGTACAAAACAAGCAAACGGTAAAGCAAAAAAGACATTAACTTCAGAATGGGAGAAGCGGAAACTATGATGACGAAAATGACAGCCACATCAGTCTGAACTTTAGGGGATAAAAGGGATAATGGGGTTACTTAGTGTGACGCTCCATGTGTTGCACCACATAGTCGATATTACTACATAGCAGAAAGTGAATTGTGGGCACAGAATGAACGACCCACTTTTAACAGTACAAGACGAATCCACGAGAAAATCTCTTTATTATTTTTTTCTCTGAAAACGTCTCCGTAAAACAAAATGTTCAGTGTTAGTCTAATTATTTTCGTCGCACTAAGTTCGGGTACCTAGGATGGAAAACATGTTCGGTGATAACTTTTACCCGGTAAAACGAGGAAAGTTGGAGTGAAATTAGCCAGGAGAGGACAAGAACTTACTGGAGGTGTTGTAAACTTCAAACAACCGGCACACCTGACTAACTGCTTTATAGATTCATACTTGAATAGTTTGCTAGGACAAAACTATTTTGGTATAGTTTATCGCGATTAAATCAAGTACCTACAAGTAGGATTAATGCCTGGCCATAGATGGGAAAAAGAAGACTGTTGTGCATGGAGAATCAAGCACTGTATTGTGAATCTGATGAATATCAGGCGTTGTGTGGTACCCACCTAAAAAATTGTTAGTATTTTCAAAGTAAACTTTATTTTATTCCTCCTGTTTTGAAATTTCCTAAACGAACAAAATAACAGCTCAGTAGAGCCGGATAATCTATCATTGGAGTCAACGAAAATGTAACGAATTGCAACATCCTTTGCACTTATTGGACCGTTAAAATTTTCAGACATTATGAGAAACTGGACAGATTTCTTTAAGCAAAAGCCCACTGATTCGAGGCACACCTGCACCAAAGAAAATGAGAAGGGCAAAACTCGGGCAAATTTCCTGTAATCCCCCCCCCAAAATTTATCCTCATATTCCTAAAGAACTGAAGCAGACGATGATAACGATACGATAAAGGGAAGCGAATCACTTGTTCAGCCGGTTTAAGAATCCCGGGTACCAGTTCCTGCGTGTTTAAAATAAATTACTGAACCTAAGACTAATATCATTTCTTACACCCCAAAACACTGAATAGTTTTCAGAGGACCTCAAAGGAAGCTAAACGATAAAGTATATCGTTTTCAGGAAACCATTATGACGAAATCAGTTGCTCTAAATAGGTGATTTGACTACAGATCAGAGTACTCGAACACGCGTCACTTCTGCGGAAACGATGTGATGCAGATTGTCTGATCACAACCGGATGAAAAAAATATGCAGCACAAACTGCTGGTAAGATTAGACCGCCTGAAGCATAGCATTTTTACTATTCACATATACGGAAAACAAAGGATACGTGCTACAAAACCGGATGAGGTACAGGATTATATAATTCAAGGCAGAAAAGATGATAGAAAATGGGTACCCTTCACCATAACCTCCAGTCCAAAATGCACACATTCGACCCACTTCCTTTATGGACCAATTTTGGCAAAAATCTCCAGGACCCAGGAAGCGCAAACATTTTGATAAACATCTTGCGTGTCAGAAGACAAGCTCCCATTTTTAATGCAAAGCAATTTCACAAATTGAGCTCAGCCGACCGACTAAAACTGACTCTGGAAAAAAGTCAAACTAGTTCAATAATAGTAAAACTCCTGAGAAAACATCAACTGGAAATGGCGGTCATCCTACTTTCTCGTAAATATTACCAGAAGGAAGAAGACCGAGACGACTTCGTAGACGTGCTCACGAAAGCCTATTTTATTGGTGAATTTAAAGTTTACTTTCTTACAACGGACGACAGCTCAGCACGACATTTCTCCAATTCTGATTTTTTACCCGTTCGCAGTCTTTGCGATCTGCGAAGTTACTCAAACGTTTAATCAATCCCCTTTCCCAATGCTTTTGACCTAGGCTTACTTTTCATTTATTTACGAACTTACTTTATCTCGATACTCAGTGCCTATTAGCGGATCTGGGAACAATAGTTTTGTCGATATTAATATTACCCCTGATAGATGAGAACACGATATTAAGTAACTTACGAATGAGCTATTCAAACACCTCATTATCTAGAATGACTATTCTATGTGCACTGTTGCCAGTGAATTCAACAGGTTTGGTACCACTTGTTATAACCTCTAGTTTTCTTCACTCTGGTGCAAGTAATAAAGGTTTCATCGATATAACTCTAAGCAAATTGTCTATTTTCTTCTCTGACTGTAAACGAGCTCCCACTGGAATATGTGATCAAAATACTTTATTTCTTCATCCTAAGGTTTACTATGAAAGCGGATCGCCAACTCGATCGATATTCGTCGCCTGATGATTGGTTAATCTGACTTTTAATTCTTTTACCTCTATGACAATACCGCGGGCATCTAACCGATTATCTTAACTTTTACCATGACGCCTGCAGCCCCGTCCGAAATGATAGACTTTTGCCCCCCTTACTCAGAGTGTTTTTCTCGGGCCGAAGAAAGGCAACACAAGCATGGTTTCCAGCACACCGCTAAACGCCCCACTAAGTTATTAAAAATGAGATCTGGTGGCTGAGTGCATTGCATGCCGGTATTCGGCTTTGTAAAAAGGCTGTCACGAGATCGAGAAAGCTTTGAAACAGTTGTTTAGCTCAAAAGCGAAATCCTTCTCCAACATTCGAGAACTCAGTCATCAGATCTCCAAAACATTTGGCGAACCGTCTTGCCCCTCTATTTGCTCTTCGCAATGATTTCACCCCGATTTCTGAAATCTCAGTCCTGAAGAATTTCCTAATATTTAAGAGTGCTAAGTCTTATGGGCCAGTTCACCTTCTTCCCTGCTACTCGAAAAATGGCGTTCCATTAATCAACCTTTATAATATTTGTCTTGCAACCGAAAGCATCATTCATTGTTGGAAATTTATTAGAATAGGACAACTTCCCAAGGAAGAACTTGACAAGCATCGGTTTATTATCTGCTTTTGAACTCTTCTGAAAGCGTTCGAGAACTTGCTTCCTCATCGTGCTTTAACTGACATTTAAATCCATGACTCCACACAATTTGCATAGAAGTCCCCAGTGTATGCACTTGAGGCTGTAATCTCTATTGTTCTTACAGTTATTTGCACCGTTGATGGCGGATCATACACTTTAAAGTTTCTCTCCTTTGTTTATGCTTACGCTTTGAGTCCCTTCGGTCGCTGGGCCTTTCTTCAGATTCCTCGCGGAGACTAAGCTAACCCAAATATTTAAATATCTTGCTTGAGTATTTTTAAAACCGCACTCAGTTTTCTGTCCCTCGGAATACGTTCTCAGTTCTTCGGGTTACTTCAGGCATTTTCCAAAGTCCCATTCTATCTCCATTTCTTTTCGTCTTTACTTTACCGAATGCACTGATGCCCTCATTTTAATTGGCTGCAAATTTGCCAGCGACGTTGCTGTCCCTGCTGTCCCTGCGTAATAATCTAAATGAGCCCAGCCACTGTTCTTCTTCTCATTCCTTATCAGTAAATGGTCTAAAATTTCTTGATTTCCTCTTAAATGTTCATCGTAGTTCGCAGTATTTTTCTGTATTCAATGACCTCCAGTCACTAGCTATTCATAACGAATACATCTATGAAAATTCTTCTATACTTTACTTTAGAGTAGCTTTGATCCATAGCCTTCTTGTGCGTGGCATGCCGAATCTCTGCTCCGCAAGGTTCACAGACTCTCATTTCTATACTTTAGTCTACGGAAGCTCAAACCTGTTCTTTAATTTACTCTCCCTTGAATTGAAAGATAAAGATGTTATTTTTTCCGTCAAACCTAGGGAAAGGCTTGCAATTTGCATTGGAATTACCAAAGCTGTATTCACGGACTTCTTTTTTCGGAAAGATTTTCGTATGTGATGGATTTACAAACAAAGTACTACACAACGCTAACCACGGCTATCACGCAGAACTGTCCAAGGCTTTTTCTCATATTTCAGCTTGTCCTACCTTTAGGCTCTTACCTTCTCGCATCTCTTGTTCAGTAAAAGGTAAATCGTGAACCGTCAATCCGCGACCTCCGATCTCAAATCCAATAGTAGCGTTTTGCACTATTATCCCCTCGTCTTAGCTCTATTAAGCAACTTATTTTTTTCAAAATACGCACTCATTTGTTTTCATTCTCCTAAGTGTTCGTTATCCCTGTTGTTTGTTTCAGCTAAACATTTATCCATATCCGGGTACACGGAAGCCCCGTTTGATTTCACTTGGACTTTAATAATGGGCGTGCCAAACGTGAAGTTGATTCGATCTGTTTTCTCATGTGATACCGCAGATTGCAGAATTAAGTAACTGCGAAATAGCACGATCAGACATTGTTGACAAATTCGTCTTATTGAAGGATAGCAAACCAAGAGGCAATAGTCCGTTTTCTGACACGGCCAAATTAAATGCGAAAAATTCGATAACTAAAGGCAATGCAAAGCCTCTTCGAAACTCCCTACCGGGACGTTCATTGATGTGTGCAGTTAGACAGATTGCAGTTTGGTGAAAATTACCATGAAGAGTTACGTCAGTTTTGGTCCGAAATTGACACATGCAAAATGTTCTTCATAACGAGCCAAAGAAGAGCTAAAATATTGGTAGCATTTTGAAATTTCTGGCTTTTGATAAATCAGAAATTTGTCAGCAGAAAAAATGGTCTTCGGTATTCATTAGGTATCAGTTATAAGAATGCTTGTAACTCACTTTAAAGCAGTTAACTCCACGTTCAGCATAGTTAAGAACCTTGAAAGTAACAGTCGGTCGCACGTGATCTGGTTTCTGAGAAACCGATGCAGACGGTTTAAACAACCCGAATTGTAGCTGTCGAACGAGAACATCGTCTATCAGATTGCCCACGGTTGTGCCTAGTGGGATCTCTTCTTTGATCCGATATTCATGTTCCATTGTTGTTGTCGTGGCCAAAACACTTTGCATGAGGTCACAATAAACCAGAATGAAGTAACTGATTAGAGCTGTCATCCTCTATTCCGTTTCGATCAACACTTCCGGGATACCAAGTACACACTGATAGTCTAGACAGAAAACCGAATAGAGTAGAAAAGCAAGGCTTGTAGTAATAAAACCCGATCAGTAACACTTCTTCTGTTAACAGATATGCAGGACAAACCTTGCGCTATGCTATAAGCAAATCACAATTTGCCGTCATTTTCCAGCTCCGGTAAATTACCTTTGGGAACTGGGATTGTTTTGCATTTCACACTTTCTACTACTGATTGACTAAATGATACCTCTGCGAACAAGTTTGATGGGCACTATTGATTTCCTTGTATGGTTCAATAAGTTCAGCATTACCGGCTTTCTTGGAATAGCGGTCAATGCAAAGCCTTTTGTTTCATTGCCTCACGGACTTCGAAACCTGATGTGATCAACTGGGTTGGTTAATCATACATTATTTCAGTGAATGTTTTGCTAGTGTAAAACAAGACTTTGATATCTAAGTTAATAAAAAGTTAAGATGAAGTTAGCGGTCAAAGCAGACAATTCTTATATTTTTTGCATGCGTGGCATGCAGAATACCAGTTAACTAGATGACTTCATACCGAATTAACCTGAATAAGCAGTTTTTCCTTTTCGAACTTTACCCGGAATATACTTTACACCTCCCGTAGATCAGGAATCACTTACCCACTCACCCACTTATTCACTCACTCACTCACTCACTCACTCACTCACTCACTCACTCACTCACTCACTCACTCACTCACCCACTCACTCACTCACTCACTCACTCATTTAAATTGGGATCCCGTTGTGTTGGGTAAAATAACGTGGACATAATTTTAGACCTTCCAGCCTCTTGCTGAGTGAAAGTAAATCGGAACCAGGAGATTTCCTAAATAGTACGGCTCATGTAGGCCAATTTTTATTCGTCAAATGCACTCATTTCATCAATATGACGATATAATAAAAAAATAATGAACCCAGCCAAAGAAGTTTGATTTTGTTGTTCTTGGTGCGTTTCCAATACGAATGGATGAACAAAATTTTCTTGGAAGCGCACGACTGGTTTCGCTGTTGTTGTCACAGGCCAGGAATGCGTATCCGGTACTCTCTCGTCTAACACTCCCTCACACGTGCACTCGTTTTTAGATTTCTTATTGAATATGATCTGAACTACTGCGTGGTTCTTAAATTTAGCTAGCATCCATTCACAGTCCTGCTGAGTCAGATGAGATTCTGGTGAAAACGGCATTCACATTGAAAAAATTCTATTTAATGAAATCAAACTTCGTAATACCGTTTGTTCTTTGCACCATTTTCGATTTTTATGTACTAACTTATACAGGTAAAAACCACAGAAATATACAACCTGCTCGAACAAAGTATTCTGGTGTTCACTTAACAAGTAGCCAAAATATTGTCCTTGTCTGTCATCCTGTATGATAAATTTTAAGCCACATTGGTCTGTGCAAAAGCGTTGCTTACTTAAGTCCATAAAACCGAGGACCATAGACCAAGTGGTTCCCTAAACTATACTGAATGTGAAGTGATGTCTCTTGCTAATGACTCCGAATCACGACAGTTATCTCGGTGGATGGTCTGCTCACATCCCGATAGGGGGCAAACTTTGGTTTCACTCACAGTCTGACTTCGATTGTTATGTTGATCACCCATGTCCAATCACCAACGGATTACAAATTTATCGCCTTCAGATGCTTGAAGACTTGCAGGCTGATCAATTTCAAAGGACTTCATTAACATTCACTACTCAAAAGCGCACGAAAATTTCTCGAGTGCAGTTTCCTTGACGGTTTTACATTTTATCCATACATTTGCAAAAGAGGGTAGTAACGGCTAGATGTATTAGCATCTAATAACAAGCAGACAAACGATGCCGTTATTCCGTTTTAAAGCCACGTATCGGAAAACTTGGACTGAAAATTTAACGGCAAAATTTAATCGGTACAAGTGTCATTAGAAGAATCAAATTTATTCCGCTTTTCCACGTCCTGGATCTAACTGAAGTGCGACGATGATAAACCAATAAAATCGACAATGGGGAATTGGTATTTTAACTGCTTTGGAGAACAGGAGAAATTAACGAGTTTATATAAATATATATGTATATATATATATATGTACACACATATATATATATACTTACTTATGACTGAAAACATCGTATCAGTCTCAGTGCTTATGTCTTCTGAAATGTTACTTCGGCCGATTGCAGTATAAATTTAAGTTTATATTTCGATGTAATCATGAGGAAAGCTCAGTACAAAATGTCGTATGAGGCTAGGTTTCAGCTTACAATGGATGAAACACGCAAAACTGTTCTTCATTAAATTAAAATTCTTTCTGACTGAGAAAATTATGCGAGGTACAGCGGTAAACTCGCTATCAATAGGCCAATATCTGGTTTCGCTGGCGAGTTTCACTTTAGGTGATCTGTTTTCTGCTCGAGTCTTTCACGTGCTCAACAGGACGGCTGCGCATTCTGAATGTGATAGCCTTGAATGGAAAAACATTCGCGAAGCCCACATAGATATGTTGTGGAACACGGATCTTTCTTTTTCCGCTTCGCATTTATCTCCATCCCATCGCTCAAAGACATTTTCATAAGTTTCTTTTTTCCGATAGGTCTTATCCATGCTGGACATCCTATTGGATTTTTGCTTTCTAAGGCAAACCAACTTTTGTTCATACAATAGAAAAGGAAATTGAAATGTAATTGCTTTGCATCACTATGTTTACGTCTGCTCGCATGCTCGAAATGTCCGGTATTCGCACACGAAATGCTTTGTTTGTCTAATTGGAAACATTGTGGTCATATGGTCAGTTGTTTCAGTCTAGCAAACAATATGAACTGGTTTTCACATTGCCTGACGCGCTTTACCCCTTTTGGAGAGGCACTGTTAAAAGAAAGATGCCATTTTTGGTTTAACTGCTCCGGTTTGGCAGTTACGGTATCCCACTTAGTTAGTATTTGAAAAGACTTGTACATTAATCTCATTTTGGAAACTTGGGCTTATGGGGAACCAAATCAATTCTAATAATACCATAAATAAAGTAAAAATAATTCGTTATTTTGAACTATCTTGTTTTACGAAGCAAAATCTAGTTACGGATCGCCTCAATTGCATTCTGTGTGATGCATATTTGTAGTACATGGAAGCGCGTTTTCTTGATTCTCACTCGTCGCAATGTGACTAACTTGGTGAAAAGATACCACTATTGTGGTTTGCTATGCTGAGAGCACCTCAAAGGATCTTGACACGCACTGCGGAGTTGGTCGGACTTGTCTGCACGAAAATTAGTCTTGAGCGTTTTTGTTTCGACTTGTAAGCGTCAACTTTTGGGTCGTTTGTTAATCTCCTTGATTCAATTTTACCATCGAATCTGCTTATATTGCCCTGTTTTCGTCTGCACCGGCAAGATATTATTCTGCATTTTCATCTGGCTCACTGCTTTTGCAGTAAAATCGGACCTAAAGTCTTGTCAAACCCTGGGCCTGGTTCCTTTCTTCCCCTCGTTGTTCGATCACCGTTAAGGATGTAATTTTTGTCTTACTACCTTCTACAACGGCGGTGTCTAACTTCTAATTCGGAGTTTTTATTCTGCGATGTTGAATGAGATTTGTTTTGCCCTTGGTCGTAATTTTGCCAAAAGAAATCTAAAGTCCCGGCCAATATTTTGTTCAGCACTATTGCTCAATCAACTACTTACGGTCTGCTCTGACAGTCTTAGACGTAGGATTTTTTGAAATACATTTGCCGGTTCAAATATTGGGAGTGTTTCGGTGGCTATGGGCTGGCGACTGCACACAACAAGGATGGTGCATTTGTTGTGTGCTTTTGTGATTGTCACTGGTGAATTGAATGGATGCGCTACTCACATAGTGGCCTCACTGCCAGACATAGCGAATTTTTAAACAACGAATACTGATTTTCACCCTGACCCTGTTATTTGGCGGCACCTACGTCACAATCAGATTAACATTTGGGTTAAATATGCCTGATTAGAGTGTACTGACTAAAGTCTAGAGGGAACAGAGGTTAGACAAAGGCGAAATTTTTCAATGCTATTGAATCTATCATCCAAACCGCTGCTGGTTCGTTTTTAGAATAACAATTCAAAGCTCAACATTTTGTCATGGGTCTGCAATCTCCATCGAGTATGCAAATTTAATAATAATGATACTAATTAGCATGATTTGTAAAACTGATCAACCTGATTCATTGAAACTTGAGGAGGGATCGAACCCACGGTGTCTAACTGTATACGAACAAGCTCCCCTTAAATTACGTATTTTTCGTTCTCTGTCTGAGTTTCAGCTTTACCACAATGCTACCAAAGTATTAAGATCCAGTTGACAGAAAGGATGAAGTAGCTCTAACAATAGAGTCAATTTTTACGTGGAACAGGACCATGCAAATTGGGTGTCAAATCATTCACTTGCCGCAAAGCAGCCACTCGGCTTTCTTATTGTCGGTCTAATCAAAGACGCTATTTTATCAAACAACAATGGTTGGACATTCCAGTAGTCAAGTGAACGATTGATTTGCTGATCCACGCTAACGTAGTAAAATCCAGTTTATTTCTTCGATTAATACTACTACAAATTACACCTATTTTTGATGGGAACTACACATTACATAAGACAGAAATTAGTAATTGGAGTACACGAAGTCATGGATTTCGTGAAATATGCGCACGTTTCGTTTGCTTTTATTTTTCTCTGAGACGAAACCAGGCCTGCATAACGACTAGATTAACCTCGTAAGGAGGAGCGTGATGACTGTATTCTAAATAATTGAGACAATGCGATACGTATTTCCGAAACCTGCTTTTCAGCAGATTTTGTTTAGAACAACATATTTCGAGAATGCCCCAGCGAAAAAGGGAGGCCGAAAAATTGAGAAGGATTGACTTTTGACCCTCGATTTCACTTTGGTTCTCCTGGTTGCTTTTGCACACCACTGACTGGTACTAACAAGGTTTAAAAACAAGAACCCTTAGTGCCTCGAAAATTTGAATCACTTTCCGAATTCCCAAAAGAAAAAATGAAAAGTCAGAATGATTTTTCACGTCACTTCGAATAATGGGTGATTTCTGTTGGAGCGACTGGTGCTCACGGAACTATCAGAGTCATTTGAATCGAGGATTTAACAAAAAAACAAACCTAAACATTGTCGGTTTGATTCCTTACCCCACGTTTTAACTTTGCCTACTTAAATGGTAATTTGTAATTTCATAACTAATCAAAATAAAAGTAGAAAGGAAAAATTAGTTTAGATTGACGTCATAATCTATGCAGGAGTATGGGGATGGCTTCAACGAAAGAGCTTATTATTCAGCGACCTGCAATCGCCACTTTCAAAGAGTCACACCGAATCACTAAATGCCAATCTCTGGAAGGCCATCTAACTGTCTCTTATTCGTAACAGCCACCTTCCAGAAGAGCTATGATTTCACGGAAAATTTTATTAATACTGTTAGCTGGATGAAGCTTATGTGGTTAACTAAATTTCTTGCCGGGAAAAAAGTAGTCATCTACTAAAGGCGTCCGCGTTGTGCACACCTGACGGTGTCTGGTGCAATCAAACTTCTTTATCTTCCTACTCTGAATTATTGATTTTATTCGCAGTGTCAGCATTCCACAATAAACATATTTCGCTTGGTGCTTCCATATGGTTCCAACTCTGATACATTTAGTACAAGCTTATTCGGATGTTGGGGACCCTAGCTGACCCAGTTAGTAACATCTCACAGAATTCTTCCTAATCTTGTGAAAAACCCCAACGGGTTTTCTTACAGAAGCAACTAGTTTCCATCTTGTATTCGTTGCTACTGCTGAACCCAAAAAATATTCGAATCAGTCAAGCATAGCTTGACAGAATCAGTTTCTCCAAGGCATAGTTATGAAAGACTGGAGTAAAATTTTGTTTGGAAGCAAAGAATATTTTCGCAACATGCATTAAATTCGATGTCATATGGTTAACATTTCCAGAATTTCGGGCATTTTGCGCTGCAAGATGATTTCAAATACAAACCACGGATTAACCGTCGTGTCTGAGATCACAAAATGAGGCCAGTCTGCAACTTGATTACAGTGTCCAATCACCTACTTCAAAAACAGTGAGATTGTGAATTGTCCTACTAAGGTTTTCAGGATGCTCTGCGAAGCGCACATAGGTATTTTTGCTCTACTTTTTAACAAAAGTCGACATTTTCAATGATCGAAACTGCCCTGAATGTACCAGATTTTGGTTCCAAATATTTTGTGGCTCTTCCCCTATTTCGATTCGCCTTTTTCGAACCAAAAGATTCATCACATTTCAACAATCGGTGTTGGAATTTCTTTCTTTCCCGGAAACGTACAGGTGATTTCAGCAACCAGCTGTCTTCAAAACAGACAGCGTTTGAGTTCTTTTTGGTTCGACTGAACGTCCAATAGGTGTCGGGCTGTAATACAAGTTTCTCTTGAACAAGTGAAGGAAAATTTTTGTAAAGCTGTTACATATTACTAGTAACACGTTAATTGATTTGCGCAGATAATCTGAATCTGATACTATAAAACAGTTACATTTTTCTGTTAAAAAATGAAAGACAAACAGCAATTTCTTTTCCGATACACTCAGGGGCAGACTTTTGCAACTGGCAAAGTAAACAAAACGGTTTTGTTGTCTACCCTTGAATCGGAACAGGAGAAAAAAGGCATAGGCACCTCGGTTTCTCCCTGGATCACTCACATTTTATATAGCATGCCATCTTCGAAACTAACAAGACAAGAATAGACAGTCCGATTATTTCGGGGATATAGTTACTTATTTTAAATTTTTTTGCAACTGGAAGATATTACCGCATATCGTGTAAAATTCACTAATTCCATTTTTTCCAGCTCCCAATATTTGCAGTTTTCGTGGTTTTATTTTCGAGCTCCAAGCTAATTCTACAAACAGCATCACAAATGAAGCCCAATGCAGGGAGGTCTCTCGTGTATTGAAAAGCAACTTAAAGCGGCAGAAGAAAATACTGCCGAGAAAATATTTAGAATACAATCTTTGATGGAATGGCCTATTTCCACCTGAGGACACAATATGTCCAGATAACTTCAACAGCTTTTTCCATTTCAATTAGTCACATACTGAGATCAAATAACAAATATGAATTGTTCTTAGATTTCGGTGAGCCCACATGATCTTTACCACTAGGTATTTCTCTCATACTTTGATAGCAAACGCTAAACCTGCATCCAAGTTTTGTTTCCCATTTTTCCTGTATATATATCAATTTCGTTGGCTGCATAGAGGATAGAGAAAACCAGAAAATAAAATGCTAGGCTTTTTGAGGAGAGTGAATTTACACAAAATAACTACCCATCTATGCACACACTTGAAATGATAAAAAGCTGTTGATGTTTACAAAATAAAGTTTGAATGACACCCAATTTGTCTTTTAGCTCCGCAAATTTGACATTCAAAAACCAGGCGAAAGTTCGTTTTTCTCGACAAAGCTCGAAAGAAATACGACGTTGACAGGATTTATATTTTCCCGATTTTCGGCCGGGTGCTTCACACAGCAGCAGTCAAAATTTGCTCGTATTGTTTACTCAGTAAATCGCGGTGTTTTGTTGACTCAGGACAAACTCTGCAAAACGGTTTTGATTAACAGAAATATTCGGTCCTGCCATCCAGTTAAAATTGTGCACAAATTGTTAGTTGATTTAAGTTGCACTTGCCTGAAGCAAACCGTAAAATGGCGAACGATGGTCTGTCTAGTTGATTAGGACATTTAAGTATCGTGGAAAACTGACAAACTTCCAGATTCACTGGAATGGAAAAATTCCGCAATTCTCATATATTAAATCAAATGGCAAATTATCAAGCAAAATCCCACGAGTTATTACTCTGCTAGTGTTCCTTGCAAAGGTCTGTCTTAAGTCCATCATAAGGTCAACTTCAATGTTGATTTATAGGCTCAAATTCGTCAAGTTAATATATTGTGGTCTCGGATATTTCCTTGTCATCTTAGAGCTTCGACCAACTGGGAACCACATTCTACAGAGCAGGATGTCCACAAATTGACTGAAATGTTGCTTCTACTCCAAAACGGCCGTGTTTTGGTTTAAATGTAAAGCGTGGCTTGAGAACCTTTTGGTAGTGACAAGTTTAGGGTAGAAAAAACGAAAAAACGAAATCAGCTTAAGAATGTCAGACCTTAAATGTGAAATGAAAACTGCTGTCATAAAATGGGAATAAACAAATTCCTTTTTTATCAATCAGCTGGATTACGGGGATTGCGTCTCTTATTGTGATGACGGAAGATTTTCATTTCTGATTGATCCCAAGTACTGTTTGTGGGTTCCCATAGAAGATTTTAAGAAAAATAGTAAGTGAGTTGGATATTCTCATGGGTTTTTTAGGAAGCTTTTGGTGTACTAGTTGCTATCCAAGTCCGAATCCAAGATAGCCCAGATCGTGATAATAACGGATTCTTGAAAATCTCTATTCTCTTTGGTCCAGGCGTATTTTACTGTTCATTCTAACCATTTCAAGTCCACATGCTCTGCCGCGAATAAGTTGTAAATTCGTTAGATGTGACTGGGTATTAAATCTCTGTGCAATTAGGGAAAACATTCGCTGTCATGGCAGACCGCAGTAGCTCATATGTCCTGGTTGATGTGATAGATATCTTCATGCCTTCTGCTAGGATAGTTCATTCTGCCTTTTAAAATCATATCCAATGGGAAACAACGATGCCGTTGCAGCAAAAAGAACGCTGAATTTCTGATGAAAAACAGGTTACAAGGGAGAGAGTATGCATGATATAGTAAAAAATTACTACATAAACCTACACTGTTTCCACCCTCTACGAAAGCAAAAAGAAACCATGTTATAGAACTGCCATAGAAATTTCTTAATGCTGAGTTTTATTACACAAGACTGCACAGCTGTAGGCACATGTTCACTGAGGGGGAGAAGAAGTTCGATGTGATTAATGAGTTTTGCATTGAAGCATTCAGTTTAGAAGCTAACATCAAGCTGGAAGCTGTTCGACCACGGAAAAACCTTGTCACTCAGCTATGCGGACATCCTATTTCTTGGAAAACCGAGGAAGTCCCACTATTTAGAAGTTATGTGACAGTACTAGTAAGACCGTCAAATTTCCTGTCACCAATTGTTTTCCTACTCTTTGTCATCAGGTGGTTTACCCGGGGGTGGGTAGGGCAGAATTACGGATGGCACCAACTGAGGAATTTGTTGTAGTCTCTGTGCTCATGTTCCTATGTTGGATTAGCCCAGTACATTTTTAACACCTATTTTCTGTTGGACATTCTGGCCTCAGTTAAGTTGCTTGTATGACAACGCTTCAAGTACTTCACCATACTAATCATTACCAATCCGATTATGGTCACGTCACAGCCTGTAATAAAAAGGCATTCTTATTGGGTATCTGTCTTTACCAGTTGAGAAGTCAATTGTCTTGAGAAATGTCACTCCAAATTACCTCCACCAGCGCAAAGCAATCATTTTGACTGGATTCCACGATCGATAATGTGATCAAAGACAGCTTTCCTTGTTAAGCAAATCAATGAAATGCTTCAGATAAAAGGGATGGGTATAAACCACCAAATACGGATCCACTTTTTCTTGCTTCCGTTTGACTTTCCCCCAGAATTTCAGTCGTCGGATCCACCAAATTGGTAATGTAGGTAGTGATAACAACAGCTGGATGATCACTTGTGAACAAACCAAATCGACCACCACAACTGACGTCCTACTGGGTTCAACTCGTGAGTCAGACCGGCACAAATGTTTGTTCCGTGTTTAGTGAATCTCACACTTTAGCCTATACTCACAATAAGTCACATTTACTTATGGTTATAAACCGGAATAAACAAGAAGTACATATTTCCTCACACCAGAGCGAGAATGACAACTTTGTCCGACACTTCCAGTGGGAGCATAAATGTAGTTACCATGCTGATTGATGTTGTGGTGAAATATCATCTCTTCTCGCAAAATATTCTTACTGATGACCAGACGTAAACAGTAACGAAGTTTACTTTGATGCACAAGATTCCTCTTTTTGAAAAGCCCGATGTCGGTCACAGGGAATTTGTTTCGTCTCGATCCCAGAAGTATACTGTGAATGCAGCAATGAATGGACCGAGTAATTTAGTTAGCATTCGTGAATAAAATGTATCTTTTCAACCGCATGTGGTGTGCATTTCTTATCAAAACGACTTTTTTGCTCAGATGAATTCATCCTGGCAAACTAGGTTGCGCGCATTAAATCACTTTCATTTGGATCAGCATAAAATACAAATACACTGCGTGTTTAATGCATAAAATTAGAAAGTCGGCCGGGAATGGTGTTGTTAAAAATGATATTCATCCATCGAGTTTCAAGTTGATTGAGAGCATGGCAATGTTTTTGGGATAAACTAGGTAGAAAAACAAGATATTTTATTTAAAAAACTTGTTGGAAACTAATCAGGATCATGCCCAAGCCGGTGTCTCATTTTACCGTCAATGTCAGCAACCTAGTTAGAGAGCTGAACCATTTATGCCACGGTGATTTTATCTATTTTGTTGTTTATTTCTGTGTCCGCGAATAGCAGCTATCTGATAGTTGGTACAGATTCCTTGATCATTCAGAACTGTCAGGATTCACGTTACCCGCAGAAAAAGAAAACAAATTCGTTCTTATCCGGATTAGTTTTTCCAATGCATCCCCAGCTCCCTCGTTTCGTCGACACTTACGGGAAGTGGAAAGACAGCGGACTATCATCTATCAGTCTTGTGTTCGCTCTTCTGTGCACAAGTGGAGAAACTGTTTGATTTAGTGGTCGGTTTTCCGAGCGAAAACCATGGCACTGGAACTAACACACGCACATTGTTCCATTGACAAGCACCAAGCGAACGGAAGGCATCATTTGACGAGAGCTTGCTTTCCAAGTGGCCTGGATGAGTTGAATGAATGGACGAGTCAAGTAAACACGAAAGCCATGCAAACTAACTGGAATACTTGCACCTCCCATCTCACATTCTCCCACTAGCGCTTAGTTAGTCACTTGTAACGGATCAGCAAGAAATCTGAGCTTTGCAAAACTGGGATGATTGCTCTGTTGTGGAAAAAACATTTGGGATCTATCTTTTCATGCAATTGGTTCAGTAGGCCAGAAAAGTGAATGTATGGTGCAGAGTCACCATTTGAATGATCCTTGCCAAGACATTCTGACAACATATTTTGACGTGAGTCATGCATGGTAATTTGATTCTTAGTGAGCAAATAATCTAGGTATTGACATTATTTGGACACAAATTTCGATCGAGCTAAAATTTATTCATAGTTCAGCCACGGGCACTATTTGCATGCATGCGGAATATTGAACAGAACAAAATATTTCTGTCTTTGGCTTTTGTTACTAAAAGCGACAGTCTATCTTTCCAATGCTTGTTTAAACCATCATTTGGGCGGTCAAATCAGTGCATCTATGCATGACTTCGAATTATGTGTTCTGTCTCACCAGGATGCCCAATTACGACTTGTGTTCGTTATCCAGATACCATCAACCCAAAGACCGAGTAATCAGGTGAGGATTAAATCAGTCGTTTGCAAGTGATAAATCGCTAGCCGATAGATTTTCTTCTAACGCTGGACAAATAATTGAAATCCGCCGAATTGTCACCAACGTGTAGTAGCTTGTTGATTAGCCGCACTGACAGGTAAGCGGCACAGTGGTTTATATCAAAGGTTTTTCCCAGGCAGTTTGGAATTCTATATAACTCTAATCATGGGTGACAGAACGATTTTTTCGGTTATTTTATTTACCATGGCTCATAAATTCTCCCAAATGGGTAGTTTCAGTTTATTTTTTCCCAGCATCGTTGCTTCAGGCGAAAAATCAGTGGGTAACACTATTGACAGGCTGTGCAAACTTAGTACTGTTTAAGAATTGTCAAACTCATAGTCGCATTTACCCAGAAAATGGTTTGGAAAGTAAAACATGCTGTCTACTGTCACACATTGTGGGTTTGAGCTTCGTTTCAGGATATGTGGAAATACTTTGCTAATAATTCCACCATAATAGTGACGAAGCACAAATATAAGGAGTAAAAACTTATCAAGAAAGCTGAGAGTCTTTCCGGATGATAATTTTACAAAATTGAAAAACGCATGAACAAACACAGCACTTCCGGGATTGTGGTCCTCCGTTTTTGATCATTCCCAAACAAACGAATAGCGCGAGGTCGTTGGCCTCGGGGATAGAGAAGAGGTTAACAGACCTTGATAAAACAAAAGTCCCAACTGACCTAAATTTCGAAATTCACTGACTTCGACGGGAATCGAACCTCACAAAGTAGGTAAAACAAATCGTTTTCGCGACCAAATGCACCCTAATTAATAAGAAAGTATCTAGGTAGCAATTCGAAATGATGAAATTTTGTCTAATTAGGTTCTCTCTACCTACCACGCTGGGGCGGGTAACAATAATGTGTGAATTTCCTTCGGCATAGCCTAGCGGGCCACCTGACAGGACACACGCTGTGCTCAAGGATGAGTGAAATCCACATGATGATCTGAATCCATCAAAACTCGCTGTCTTGTAATGGCGAAATCGGTTCAGAATTTACCAAGTCACCCGTGCCACGATTCATTGACTAGTGTCCGAGCGTTCTGCTTTTTCCCAGGCATCATTCGAAACCAATATGTACTTGTTTATCGTGGAAGGATTTAGTTGCTGTTTCAGTACCCTGGACGTTATGGTCCAGCTATCCGGAAGTTCAAGGTCGATCAGTCACTGATAGCAGTGAACCATTTAGGTGCATATTGAGAATAATTCTAGGCATATCAGAAAAGAAGCTAATACAAGAATCTGTCCACCCAGTTGTCCAACTTCTATGGTGATCTAACTTTTGTCTGTTTCCTCGAAAATCAATCTTTCATCGATTTTTTGCATTGTTCAGTACTGCTTGTCGTTGAACTCTACCAGCGCACGGAATAAGGAAGAAATAAACGTAGATAACGTTTATTTTGATTTGCAAGACGGATTAGTTTAGTATGCGATCTTTCTACCCCACTGGAAGCAGCAATCTGACGTGACACGAATGGAGAAAGATAAAAACTCAACCTAAATTTCAATGAGAATGCAAAGTGAAATCGTTGCATACACACATCGATTAATTGCTTCTGCTCTCCAATGATCAGTATCACTGACACATCGAAGCAGTAAAATGATAAAAGAATTTTGATATCGGAATCAAAAGCATGAAATTTTAACCCAAAATGGCCAAAGGGATCATTTGGACTACAAAAGTTGTTCCAATTTGAAATTGCTCACTTAGTTGCCTTCAGCGGGATCCAATTCGCACCGCCTGTTGTGCGACCAGTATTTTCAATTTGTCTTCCATCAGTGCAAGTACAGAATAGATTGGTGTAAGTCAGAAGTGTATGACCATTTAACCATAATTGATGCATGAGAATATTTGTTTCCAGCGAGACAGAAAGCGTGAAAGACAATGAGAATCAGATCTTGTATTGTATTGTTTGGACTTTTACGTGCATAGGTATCCGCATTTCAGTCAAAAAGCTGCGTTTGCCATCTCATCAGAATACAATGTTGGAAAAAAGAGTAACGAAGAATAAAATTGTGAATTTCATGAAAGACTGAGTAGGGAATCAATTGTGATCTGTTCTCCATCGGAGAGATTTCGGGCTAGGCAGAGAACAGTTAAGTTCCCGTAGATATTTACGCGAGCGTGTACGGAACGGAAAGCAGAACGTGTGCTGGCATGAGAATGGCATTTACAAAGGTCGTTGCGCAAGGAATGGGACTGATCCAAAAGAATTTTATGAGCAAATGTTTCGCACGTAAATATATGTATGTCAGTTTGGTGCAGAGTTCTTCCATTGGTACGCAAGATACACCACAAATGACTGGCAAACCACGACGAAGGATTCTGTGGTCTTTCTTTATTAAACCAGCGAAAATGACAGGGAGACAATAGAGGAAAGCGGAGAAAGCTCACTGGTAAACAAAAAAGGAGAAAGTGTTTTTTCTTGACCTGGAAATTCCGCATTCTTTATATGTGGAATGATAATCTTCTAAGGTTTTCCACATAGTTGGAAATGTGAGAGGACCATCTGAGGTTTTTATCGACAATAATTCCTAAATACTTGATGAAATCTACCCTAGTGATTGCTTTTGTGTTAAGGAAAGAAGGATCAGCCGGGTAAGCAGACCGAGAAAAAGTAAATTAACATTCGCACATTTACACAATTTAGAACTTAAGTCAGAGTGAAGAGAAAAATCATGAATGAGAGGCAACTTGTTGGAAAAGTTTAGGAACCATTCAGTTCCAGATACAGGCTGATACAGAGCAACATCATCTGTATATCTTGATAACAGACCGGAGGAAGTAACATTTAGATCGCTGGTGTATGTCGAAAACGAATAAGGATAAAGGACAGCTCCCTAAAGAAATCCAGAATTGTTCACCTTCCTGGTAAATTTGTTTCTTTTTAGTCTTGTGCACTGATCTGCTAGTGAAAACATCTGAGAGCCATGTCAAGATGTGATTGGGAAAGACGAACTGTTTAAGTTTGCGAAGAAGCAAAGTCGTGGAATAGATTGGAATGCAGAAGAAAAATATAAGAATTCGCGTCGGACAGATTTGGACGATGCATCCAAGGATATGATGCTTTTATGAGCAGGTGATCAAAATCGATCAAAAAGATCAAAAGTGCACCTGTTTGGTTTGTACACAAACTGAATGGGGTCATCGGGCACACTAACAGAGGTTAGACAGCTCAGGACGGCTTGTTCTGCTAGTGTAAAGCCGCATGATGTAAGAGCCTTGAGGCGAAAACGTCAGGCAAATGAAGTAAATTCTAGTTGTCACTACAGTCTGTTTCCGTTCTGAGCTTATTCAGACCCTAAGCAGCAACAGTCCGGCGACTGAAGTCTGTCCAAAACAACACTTTCGAATTGGCCTGGATTGGCCGATAGGCCAAAATAGTGGCAGTTGAAGGATAATGTTGTGGGGCGCAACTTCTGCTGCCAAGGGACAGTTCGAAAGTCAATAGACCCCAATATATGCGACCCTCTTATTGATTAGCTGGAAAGGTGCTTTGAATTGGACATAGGAAAAAGTAAAAGAACACTGGTATTTATTTTTGATATTGTTTTAACTAACGTCAGTCTGGCCTGTTTTGTCGTTCATGTAATACGTTTTTTAAGATCGTTAGTGAAATGACGTTGACGTTCACCTAGCTGTCAAGAGTAACAGTGTTCAGACATCGAACAAGATCAAAAACGGTGTTTTATGATCCCATCAAATTTATTTTTCCTTTACCAATAATCTTTTGGTAACTTGCCCAAACTTCCGGAGGCAGACAGCTCTGGCGGATAAATAATGTGCAATTTGGGTGAATAATTTTAACCAAATCCATTAAGTACCAGTAAATATTCATTGTGTAACAATTTAGCACTTAAAATGTTTTTCTCTATTGGTCTGTTCTTCTGAGGTTCATTATATTAGTCTCAATTTTCTGTGAACTCTTAGTAAACACATGATCAGCGCAATGCAATTCTTGGTCTACTTGTTAAATGACGTGCATAACCTGTTTCTATGAAATTGTTTAGTTGAGTTTGCAACGACCAAGGTACAAAGCGCTTGGTGCTAAGCAAATCTGCCAAATGCTACAGTTCATATTGAATTGAGGAACGTTGGTCAAATGAACCCCTCAACTGAATGGTCATGCCTCCAACAAATAAAAGAACGTCATCATTTACCTGGGCTGATTCTTTATGCGTCGACAATAATTTTTTCAATTTTTAGCCTGCCTCACTTCTGTTACCTAATTTATGAACGGGATGAACAAAATCCGATCAATGCCCTACGCATTCCCTCTTATACTCAATCTTTCATATAGCTACATGTGAAAACTTGTTGGTGGTCGTTCCTGGCTGTCTAAGGGGGTATTTAGGTTTTTTTCCTATCTTGTAATAATATCATAGAAGAACAATGTTGGACCTACCAAAATAAATGCGCTTCCGCAATGTATGGCATACGGTACTGACTTGCAATATCCTAGCATCGCTGAGAGCAATACAAAATCTGCGAGTGACGGATTACTCAAAAGTACGCATTTAAGGTCTCTACGTTGAGACCTGTTTGAACAAAAGACTGCTAAGCTTTGAAGTATACTTAAAAGTTTCCACATAAATCAAGTTGTTAAAAAAATAACCATTAAGTAACCCGTGGCTTGTCTCCGACCTTGACATTGTGCCACTTCCTTTAGGGGGGCTAATATTGATCTTAGTAGCGGCAAATAATTTTAAGGAACTGGATACACTTACTCTCCTGTAACGTTCATTTCATTTGAAATGTGGCAATTTACTAGAAGATTTTGCCATGCTCACATGGATAAGTTTACTGTTTCTTCGCAAACTGTTCCAGCAGTTATTGGCATGTGGTTTGCAAAAGCGCCTGGGTAAGCGTGGAGCTTTCCAAATGTTTGGCGTTGTGGAAACTTTCGGATTCCCGCCTGTACAAAACCCTTGGCGGCCATTTTCGCATACAATGGAATTTAAGGGGAAATCAGGTTGATTGATAAGAAACCAGCTTGCACAGCCTTCCAAATTATTTTCCGTTTAGATATTAACAAGTGGGAACTGTTATTGGCATACAATGTAAAAATGTAGTATCTGGATGGGATGGGCAGATTTATTCGCATTTCGGAAGCGCAATGAGTACTGTGAGTACACGAGAGACGAAACTGTTTGGCTGGAGTAGAGTATTTGTGGTGTCCGATCAACTCTGACAAGTCTCGAAAAACTACCCACCATTCCGTCCGAAGCAAATTTCATGGAGCTCCACTCACAAGAGATGTGTGGAAACAGTTTAGACATTTTTTACAGTGGTGAAAAACTGCCCGATATCAGTCACAAATTTCTTTGCATTGAAAGCCTGAATGCTCTTTCCAAACCATTCCTACATATTTTGGGAGAAAACGTATCTACCTTATTACCATGACCATGGTTTAGCACTTCATCCACATTTTCAGACAGCCAAAGTGAAGTAAATAACAGTCGAGACCTCTGCCACACAAATACGGGAATTCCAGCTAGTCTCTCGGAGTCGTCAAGCGACTTTTATTAATCATTATGGCAGAATTTGTGTTCAGCCTATGTTGCGAATAAAAGAACTTGAAGCACTACGAAAACGTGAAGTCAACCGAAAGCCGGAATAAGTATGGCTTGTCAAGCAACTATATTAACCGTTCAAGTGAGTGGCGACCATTTCGCACGAACTTTGTTAGTAGGCTACCAGAAGACGTCCCGTGACTTTGGTTAAGAAAGATTGAAACCTTGTTTTGGCACTGACGGTGCTAATAAAATATCAGTGTAAAATAAGCTGTTGAGATACATTTCATAGTCGAATGCCTTAGACTGCAAGGGAAAAACGCAATCCAGTCTCATTATTTGAAGATCAGACAAATTAAAAGGAAGCATAACCGCGTAGGTTGGGATTCAATGCATAAACGCATACAATATTTCCTTTTCAATGTTTGGATGAATTATCTAAAGGTTTTCTATTTGAAATTGCATCCTAAACGGGATACGATAAAATCTTTTCCCGGTCTCTTGCCATCACCTTCAGGGAATTAAGTATTTTGACAGTAATGTTGATTTCGTTCTGTTCGACACTAGTTTTATGCACAGGACAAACATGCATTTGGGTGTTCGCACTGCAAATTTTGTGGTTCACTGGTGCACTGAAATGTACGCTTGCATAGCAAGTCGAAACGCTGCACTCTATCTTGTCTTCCTTTGGCCACTCGAGCATTAGCTTTGAAGTACATGCCTTTCGTCCCCCAATCTTCGTAAATTTATAGCCCTTGAAAAGTTCACTTTATGCTCGGCTTGATCCGATCATCCCAGTTTGACCAGGCTCTTTTCAAAAGCAATAATCTTAACAACAGTGACAAATGGCGAACAAACATTACAGCGATGACGACTATTTTGGATCAGAAATTTCCACATCCCTTTTTGCTTGCCTTGTTAGCCAACCGAAATATTTTACTGTCGACATTCGAAAAACGCTTTTTCGAACGACTTTTTTTATACATAACTCATTCTGTGTTTGAAGCAGAAGATTCATATGCACACACAACGTGAAGTTTTGAACTGCCCATCATAAAAACAACTGGCATGTAAAAGTTTTTCATCGACCTGATAACTGCAACAAGTAATGCGTACCTACGAGCCTTCGATCCACTCCCTTGCCAAAAACGAAAGACAAACAGAAAGCCTAAGTTGAAAAAGCGCAGTACCAAAACGATAATCGTACACGAGATATTCGTCAATCAATTGCACATATCTAGCGAAGAGTAAAGTTCATGTGATTAAAACCAGTGCTGGATGTTTCCTGTCAAGATGTTGGGTTATATGGGACATGTTTGTGAACCTGTTCAATAAGAATGTTTCTGGTTTTTGTTCACCGCGACCTGCAAACATCTATTATGAAGATATTGTTGTCCAAATATTTGCCATTTAAATGTTATTTGTATATAAACTATTCGCGCACTCATATCTCAGCGGATATTTCCTTGTTATCACCCGAGTTCACCTCTGGGAGGTATGTTTTTTAATTACAACTAGAAATTACACTTCGTTTGACTGGATTTTCATCACGATTGTCCAGACAAAGTAGTTCATGTTATATGGTCCTTCCTGAGCATCTGGTCATGTATTGTACTGACAACAAGCTTAGACAACATTTCCTCAGCACAAAACTTATAAAACAATTTTATTCTGATATAAACTGCCGCAAAGTGACTCGTCCGGACATGTGTCAGTAAAGTTATGCAGGTTACATTTTCCGACCAACAAATTAAGTGTCTAAACACACCCAACTCTGATCCAGTCGGTAGGCCACTGATCTCTGCAGGGTGCCTGTTGCTCTGAAAATATCGAGGCATTTACCCAATGGAAATGCTACAGCTGAATTTGGTTGCTTGGAAAAACGATGTTCATACTGACGGTTTAACTTTCACATGTCCCTCTATAGGACAGATTACGGGTTTCAGACAACTTCCAATAATAAGAAAGTACTTTTGCTTCTGGATCAAGTTCATACAGCGAACTGTAGCCGCAGAGAAATTGTTTTATGAAGATATCCGTTTAGCGGCAATTGCTTAAGTAATAACAGACTTCAGCTTCGGTCTTTTCTGAAACGTTGGAATATACTTTACTCGTATTTTCACAAACAGCCGTTGGAATGAAGAAGAGCAGGACCAAACTGTCCATCATTTTTATTAAGGCCTGCTTCAATGGCGTCCAGTGTGCAGCTCACTCTGTTAAAATTGCGGCAAAAATGACATTTGTTTCAGACCCGAACTCCTAGACTAATTACAAACCTTAGAGCATTGCGAGCGAGTTTATCTTGTTTTATTCACTTTTTGCTAGAGAACCTAACAGTATATTTGATCCTCCCATAAGAATATCACAAATATTCTATTTCGGAATTAATGAAATAAATGATATTTTTGCAAATAAAAATTGTGGTCGCGTAAGGTGGTTGCGTCTAAAACTGATCGCACGTTTTCAAAGCAAGACCTGGTACAAATCCAAAGCAGACTATTTTCCCACGGACACTTCATGGGTTCCTGCAATCTTAATCGTAACCTCCTGGTTTCCGGTTTAAATTGAACGTATATCAAGCTTTTGTGGTTCAACAGTAACTTCTATTATTGCAGCTGGAATGCATGAGTAGATAGCGCCTGCATGACTACTGTTGCCTTCACATTCAGACGGGCCAATATGTGAATTCCGATTCAATATATAATCCGATGTGCCGTCACAAATTCTTTGCTTCTATGTTCAAAACGTGTACACTAATGGCAACAATAATTCCTCATCACAGTTGGAATAACTCTGCCCTGTCCAAATACAGCCTAGGGAGTTCACAGTCGGTACTTTTTGATTTCGGTATTTCACACACCGAGCGCGACTTTGCAAATGTGCATTCGATCCACACAGAGCAACACTGTGAAATACGATCTGGAATGCCTATAATGTCCAGTTTGTTTGCACAAGAATCGAAAGAGTAAAAACATTTGCCTGTCTGACACGATGCAGTGAACCCAGAAAAACTAAAGCAATAATCGACCGTAGCTGGACTCCGCAAAATGGGGCGACTTTTACCAAGAAGTCGGGGTTAGCTCCGACCCGCTAGTGAGCCGAAAAATTTCCTACGCATTTTTCTGTTGCCCTTATTCCTACATCGTTGGGCGATTTTCTGAGTAATTTGAATGATATTAGGTAGTTTACCTCATAAGCAGCTGACTAATACTAAACGTAGTTGTTTGAAAAATAAAATATATGACAGGATGTGTATATATGCATTTTTGAAGTAGTTCGAATGAAGGGAGCATTCAAGTCCAATTCTAAAAGTTCGTTTAACGCTTGAAGAATCTCTACTGCGACGAATATGCTGAGACAAAATCTACGTTACGATTTTGGACTTGGTTCCTCACATTTTTTGGTAGATAAACTTGGTTCCTACCGATAGAAAGGCATGGATATCGCACGAACAATAGTATTTCAGGCTAAAATGAGCGTTAGAAATTAGTCTGTATAACAAAAAAGCAATCCGCCGTCCACTAATCTACAAGTTTTTCAAAAGCGTTGATTTTCTTTAAAATAGATGCGAGCACTGCCGAAGCATACTTACGAAATAATTTATGTCAATTACAAATTTGCATTTTCCAAGTAATACGATCCAAAAGTGAATTGAAAACGATTTAGCACTATAATTTCACGGTATGCTCTCGGTACCCTCGGTTTGTTAGTCTCCCCACGGAGGTTGGTTGGCAGTGCATTGAGTCCACGGGTAAGTTTCATTTCATATGAGAACCCGCATCGCTGAAGTTTTAAGTGAACAATAGGTAAATCCGGGTAAGACAGTTTAACTACTTGACATGCACCGACGGGTGAATGAAAATTAACATCAGGATGAACATTATATTCAAGTGACTTACTTTCTAGAGGAGGAGAAATAATTCCGAAAGTTATTTAAAACTGGGACTGTTGAACACTTTCCAGTATAATATTCCAGCAACTTAGTGTTTTCATATCCCGTGAGCGCAAAATGGGCGGAGTATTCGGGCCATGAATTCTAGTGTTTATATGTCATTATGTGTTTGTGTGCGTATGTGTGCATGTCAATTGGTCCGGTTTGCCCACCAACCGGGATTCACCTTCAAGCGCGAGGGCATGCATGCGCGCACATACATCATTCGTGGCCCGATTCCCACTCGAATCGTGCGTGAGTGGTTCGACGATGATATCTGGGAACCACAGCAGCGTTAGTTTGTTTTCGACAAAACGGCGATTATCAGAAAACTGACCTCAGAATACTGAACGGTCTGATTTGTGAATGTCAGCACATGTATGGGACTAAATGATGCTAACGGAACAGAACCCTGGATGCAGTTACTTGGATGGTGAGTCAAAAAAACAATTCAAGGAAACCTACGATTCCGTCATTTGTTGACTGTTAAACAAGGTTATGAACTCATAAATCCTTCTTTCCTCAGGCCGTGGCGACATTTCCGGATAAAATTAGTAGATCACGGAGACCGTCCGTTTGAATCGATTACAATCGAATATTTCTGCAGACTAATGTTCCAAACAGAGCTATGGTAAACATTTGAGATTATTATTCTGTTGTCAAAATAATTAACCTTCAGCTTTCCATCTAGACTACAACCAGTGGCAAAAATCACCTTTCGTCACTTGGAATCCGAATAGCAATTAGGGACAGCCATGGTTTGTTTTTGCTCGTTCCGCATTTCCTGCACCTTGGCCCTAGTTCGATCGGTCCAAATCATGTCTTGGATGGCACTCCGTTCGGACACCGTTGGCTGGCTTCACTATCATCCGTTGTCATGAAGCAATTACACATTATCTCAAGAAAATGTTTCCATGTACTTGCGAATTGAAGATGCTCAGTAGAACCAAAAAACGAAAAAAAGATTTCAGTGATATTGAGTGAACTAATTGTGGCCTAACTTGTGAAGGGTAAAGACACTGCAGTTCTAGGGGCCACTGATGTGTAAATCCCTTTTCAACTAATCACGTTTCTTCCGTTTAAATCATTGTAATTTTAATGAACCATAAGATTTTATAATAATGCCCTCAAGTATAGGGTGGCTGAATTACGACAAATTTAATCCAGGTGAGCGAACATGACGTAATTCGCGCTCGAGAGCTGCGTTCAATATAAGTTTGTGGTAAAACGTTCACTAGATTGGTGGAAGGCTGCAGGTTCGATTTCAGATTGTGAAGTCGGGTTTTGGGATTTTCGTTCTCGCTAACGCTTAGCCCCCCATGCTACCTCAGAGCAAAGTGAAGTAAACTAAAGCTTTGGAACGAATAAAATATACTTATTTATTATAAAATCGCCGAGAAAAATGCATGGTTCCAACATGCTTATGCTAAGTGGTATTCCAACTATAATTTACAGTATTGCGGAACTATATGATAATTCTGTCTTATTCTGACTTTAATATGTGCGGACCGTCGAAACGCAGACCAGCCGGTAATGTCGCTGAGTTCAGTACTTGTCCCGGTTTGTCAGTCCTACATCTTTTGACCACCCAGTGATGTCTATCCTGTTAAAAATGTGATATATATGTCTGTAGAAAGAGAGAGATCTTGTCGAAACTCATGATGTAAGCCTCATATGAAAACGTTCCGCTTCATTTGGCAACAGCATAAATAAGCAAGTACTTTAGTTTGGATTCACTTGATTCATCGCCAGCTGGCGAACATTGCCGATAATAAGTCTTAAGTTTAGGAGTTACCTAGCTAGTAGATAGGCCAGAAATCTAGTCAGTATCCCTCTTTAGTCACTGCGTTTATGTCCTAACCAAGACTCACTATGATCCCGTTAGGAACAGCAAAGTGCGATTTATTTCCAACGTCTTAAAAAAGTATTGGTAGATAAACTAAGACAATCCATGGGCCCACCACTATCCCGCAGCAAATGTTTGGTGATTTTGTCTGAGGTCCAGCACATCCAGCATGAAAATGTGTTCACTCCATACTGCAAGAAGTCACAGAATTTCTACTTAAATATCCATTGATTAGGTAACCTTTTAACTTATCACGTCAAAACACTGAATATTATTTGGATGGGATCAGGAATCAGGAAGTGCTATATTTTTATATGAAGCATACCGTTGCCTAATTGTAGTTGCAACCGATTCATGTCAGATTGAAAGAAAACCATTCTACACGGGATAGCACAGTACAGTGAAATATGGAGCTTCTTCCGGAGACACTGTTGTTTCTTCCGATTTCCTGTTCTTCAAAAATCAATGGAATATCTGCGTAATCAGGACGATAACATTTCACCATCGACAATGTGTTCTCCTTTGATCAGTTTTTGAAGCAACCTTCGTTCTATTCTCGCAGAGGTAAACCACTTGGATTGGAGTAAGTAGTCAGGAGATTTTTTTCGGAGAAATTCCTTCCAGAAATCTC
Source organism: Fasciolopsis buskii (assembly GCA_008360955.1). Classification (NCBI taxonomy): domain Eukaryota; kingdom Metazoa; phylum Platyhelminthes; class Trematoda; order Plagiorchiida; family Fasciolidae; genus Fasciolopsis; species Fasciolopsis buskii. The sequence goes on from LUCM01008347.1 coordinate 152,372, forward strand.
CTTTGTCTGATTGTTCTGGAGGTCATCACTTGCCAGGTATTCATTAACTAAATCAATGGGTTGCAACATTAAGGCGCTCAGCATTTCCTACCCCTGCCGAAGTTGATTACATTATCTGTTTTCTTGTACCATTAATTAAAGCTTTACATATGCTTCCACTTGGAGCATATGAATATGGTTCTCCTCTCTCTGGCCAGTAGTACAAGAAGTTATGCGGATGAATCTGCTGCATGGTTACAGGAAAAGTTATCTGTTGTAAAATTTTAACATAAATTACAGCCTTGATTAGTGTATGTTGCGGGAAAAGTTAAACATGGAGCTATAAATTGACCGAGAATTTCAAGCCGTTTATTATTCAATACCTGGTGCTAAAAAAGATCGTAATGTTTCCCACTCACTGCCTTACTGTCACGATTCCCGCAACGTAAGTAATAAAATAAGCCCACGTAAATGACTTTGACGCATGGTGAATTCTGATGCAACCCAAGATAACTCCCAAATAAACACATTAATGTTCATGATTAGCCAGGACTGTCGGACCCCAGTTACTGTGAAATAATGCCGCTAATAAACTGTTAACTTCGACTTGCCATTACAGGCACAATCCTCAGTAGGATACTCTATAAAATAAATACTGGTGGACATTCGAGTTTGATATTATCTGTGAATGCAAACTAGGATAAATTCCAAGGCCTTCCTAAAATCGTTTTTTCTGTAATTTGCTTACTTCAGCGGTACTTCATTTTTCATGTTCAAAAAAATTACCTAGACAACCAAGGACACACACGTAACTGGGCTCATTAGTATTTTTCACAAGCAGACAAATTGAAGGAGACCTTTGAAAAAAGTCATGATATGTGCTGATGCTTCTTCATGTGACGCACTGAGAAAGGAAATTTTCGATTGCGTCAAAATCGACGGCACCTCACTTTCTCTCTCTCTCTCTCTTCATATATATAAGATATATATATATAATCTTCGCGTGAAGAATGTGAATAAAACGATAGCTGCTAGCTGAAGTCAAAAAGAGTTTTGTCCTTGTTGTAACACTGAATTGCAGGAATTGTGAGCGAGCATCGAATTTCAGCTTGGGTTACGGTGACTGTTTATGTGATGCTTAGAACTACAAATTTATCTCATATGAACAGACATTACCAGTAGAAATACCAGTTCCAGCAATTGAGGACAGCCTGTCAATATCATTGACGACGTTTTTCCTGAATTCACCATCCTCTTCTTTAAACATTGTTTGGATAGTTGAAAAACGTAACTGGGAATTCTCAAAATCGATAGCATAGAAGCCCGCAAATGAAAATTCATTACAAATCTTGCATTTTTTGTGTTCGTAAACTCATCAAGTTTGTTCATTCTTGAAATTGCTTTGGATATATGACACAGGAGATCAGGAAAAATGGAGAAAACATGTTCTAATTTAAAACAGCTTCAAAAATGAAAAAATCCAGTTCTGTAACTGAACGAAGGATACCTTTCGGTCTCATGCATTTCGTTTGGCATTCTATGGAATCCTCTGCCTCCCATAACATGCTCGACGCCCTTAATTTAGCCATGGTCAAAAACAACACATAAACTGAGCGCATGATATCGTTCCAGCAGTTCCCATTTGTTTCATTATGGATCTAAAAACTGACTAAATATTTATTCGATAACAAATGAGCTTACGTTCAGTGAGAGTTACGCAGATGTAAGCTGTTTATTCTTGCAATTATTGCCAGCGATCAGGTTAGTCTTCTCTTCCATAAATGATATCGAAGTGGGGGATTTTTCCCTTTTTTACTCGCTCTTACCCATGCTCAGTTGCGGATTAGCAGATGGGCCGCCTAAACCGGCTTTCAGTACAAACACAAATGAAGAATTAGTGGAGAAGTGCCAGTCGCCGAAAGCTTGTACTTGGACCAGTTACAAGCTGCGCTTGAATACCTGGCTCAGAGGTTGAAAAGGACTCTGCAGGCCATATCGCATAAGTTAGCTGAGCCGACCATATGGCATCTGTACTCTGCTTAATCAGGGACTAAAATGAGCGATGAGTTTTACTTTTCGTCTTATAGCTCGTGGAATTTCAAGCAAAATCTCTTCTGGGTGAAGAATTTACTTCACTCGAGAGCATCTACGAAGAAAAACTTCTTAGAATAGGGCTATGCAGACATTTTTCTCATATTGTGCGCAAATTATTGGACACAGAGAATATAATGTTACGTTTATCAGTTGGAACACTGTGCTTACAACTGGGGATTACGAGAATTTTTTCTCCTTCCAATTGACCCAAAACTAACGAAATCACGCGTAGGCATAAAGACGAATAAGAACAAGAAAACTGTTTCTGAATTGCAAGTAAAATTATCAATTGGTAGCATCATGATGGTTCATAATTCTCCGTTTGGTCGAAAACAAAAGGATTCGAACTATCCAGAGTGATCATTACAGAGTCAAATTTCGAGATTAGGGACTGAATGATATCTGATTTAAAAAAAACATTTCGGCACCTAATTAAGAACATTATTGCGATGCTACTGCATGTTTTTACCAATCATCCAGCTGGTGAATCATTGGTTTCTAGTTCATATAAAACAAAATAAATAATATTGGATATCAGACAAAGGTAATAGTTTTTTAAAACGTATTTTTGTCAAACCTTACTTGGCATTCAAGATAGCCCTGTGTATCCCATTTCTTGATGTGCATCCGACAACCATGTAACGGCTGTGATTGAAGCCAACAAACACCCTCAATGAAAAATGGGAGAAGTGGACAGAGAAATAATCTCACACGTCTTGTGGGTGATGTGTTGAGAAGAAACACCGAGGTCCTGCAGTAGAATGTCGACTACAGACAACTCGAACTATTGACCACACGGTCTCAGGTTAAGGAGCACCTCTACTTTCATTGTACTCAAGCGACCACCACTAAACATCAGGTTTTTTTCTTAGAATAAGCATACCTTATTACACGGTTGATAGTGGTGATCAGGTCTGGATTTTGTTGGAAATGTAGGAGCGGAAGTGCCTAGCACACTTACAGAAAGCGTATCCTGCAGGTTAATGCTGGCAAAAGACTGGCAATATCACCGATCAGACTGACAGAAGTCACGTCTCCAGGATCGAGCGGTCAACACTAGATTAGAAGCTAAAATTCTTCCACTGCTGATTAAATCCCAGTTTGGCAGTGTTTAGTTGACCAAATTTTTCTTTCAGAACATCTGGGGATTTGGTCTTTCTATTTAGAAAACTACTGAGGGAAACGAAAAAGGAGAAACAATTGCATCACTTCTGAACCCAGTTGTGACTCACTTCTGAATGGTGCTGCCTTCATTTAAACGAGGTTGCGATCCCGCAAAATATTTTGCTGACAGTGATCTAATCAGTAGGTGGTTAACCAATGGACCATCAAAATTTAATGGGTCACATACAGCAGACAGCTTGAGAACTGGATTCACAAGGAATCGAGATCGTCTGTGGAATTCCTATTTTGCCGCCAGTTGAAAAATGACAAAAACGGTAACCATTTTGGAATCTGACCGTTTAAAATAATTGAATAATCTCTTCAATGGATCAACTTTTCTAGTCTACAGGGAGCATTTGTTGCAAAAATACCATCTGAAAATTCTTTGGCAAAGTACTAATCTTTGTCCGACTGAGGATATCGTAAATCAGTCCTTATCCCATGCCGAAATCAAAAGTCGAACAATCCGAACTATAGTGTGAACTAACGATTCAGAATAAGAATAGAAACGCCCACGTGAATGTATGCAAATTGAGCCTCGATGACCAATTAGCTTACCGAATTGCCTGCGGGTTCCGCGAAGACGCGATTTGCGCAGTGCAATAGTTTGCAGATATTCGGTTACGTGAGCTTTACGGATCTGTGTTGGGAGAATTCCGACTAATCGAACATGGCACGAAAGCCTGTCTCTAATGGATAGGGTTCTAATTGTCTACGTTTTTTCAATTAATTGTCTTTGCATCAGTTATGAGCACATTTGAGCAAGTGAACTGAAGATAATTTCCGGATCATTATAATCATCCATCAAGTTTTTATTACGAAATTTCTCGAAAACACCCCGGACAATTTTGACGGTCGGTAGGAAAACGAAGACGGCAACGTAACAATCGATGTAGCGGTGACAGAACAATTTACTCTGTGTATTTACGTTATAATACACTTAGGAATTTTTAACGTGCTGCAAAATCCATTCATTTTGTGTGATGCTTATAAGTCGTCACTCTTTAAAAAGTCTGAATGCTTTGTACCGACCATATGCTCTCCAGTGGACAAAATCTAGCTTTGACCGGGACAATCGTGTCACTAGTTTCGGGAATTTGGCCTTGCTCACCACCGAAGGATCGGATGGCAGTCGAAAATCCACACCAGCATCCTTTAGTCTGTATTGTCAACTTGCGTTCCACTTAAACTACAAGCAAAGTTGCACATCAAATCTGAAGTAGGATATGACAACCAACTCGGTTCGCGATCGTCAACAGGACACAGCGCGGTGGCTAAGATGAGATTACTACGCGTTGAGTAGAAGTTGTGGTATGCATTATGCAGCACACAGTCACAGTTAGCAAATTCATCGAGTGAATCTATAAAACTCCGTGAATATAACCTTATTTTTGCGGAAATCAGCGGAAAGTGAAAATGCATAAGGACACCCTCGGATGGTTTTTCGAGTAATATTGCATTGCGGTTGATGTGAATGCAAGCGCCACTTTGCTTTCGTCAGCAATATAGTTCTTAACCTCATGAAAAATACCACCAGATGGGAAGTTGCAAAGACGCCATTGTATGAACAAGTACAAGGCTTTCATTTCTGCGAAAAGTATTGTGTTAAATGAAACTTCCTGAAAGCACGTCTTTGGAGTTTCCTCAAGGTAGATTTACTACTGATCTTACTGAACGACAATCCGTCCTGAGAAACGTTACACATGAAAATCGAAATGTCGGCTCCATTTGACGTCCTTTGGCAGTGGTGAGTTTTTGACGAGTATATACATTTCCTTATAGTGTGCTGTGCGATGAATCGTTTTTTGAATCGCAATTCTCAAAACATTCGATTTTGACTTTTTTATTCCTGCCCCGTAAAATTGATTTTTGTTTCATCGAAATACGAGACGAAAAAACAAAAATACCTTCATTAGAACTTAAAATTGCAAGCAGTTAATTTATGATTGCCTTCGTCCATAAGTTGGTACACTTTGAGCATTGTGAAATAAATACAAAACTGTGCGTTTTCACCGAATCTTAATAAGTCACCTTTCTGAGTTCGGTAGTTAATTTTTAAAATTGCTCGGAGAACAGCTTTTTACATAAAAATTGGAAGCTCAGCAAATATTCATAATAGTCACAGCATAATACAATTTGAAATAACTACAGACTGGCGTGTATTGCCTGAACATTGATCTGCCAAAGATATATTAGGTGTACGGATCCGAATTTGCCCTAATTACTGTATTTTCTCGCGCTTCCCTTATAGTCATTTACAGAAAGAATTTGTCGTCAAAACCTAAACTATTGGAACAAGCAAGGTACTCGATAAAGAAAACGCCGGTTTTTGGAAGAGAAACAGCGTTACATGAATGTTTACGGAAAATCGACAAAATTTGTTTGACATCACTGTACAAATTCAGGTTTCAGAGAAACCAGCAGGTTTTTTCAAGTTCGTCTCCATTTGTTTCGCGTCCATTCCCTGGACAGCGAATGGGAATGGGGTTGAACGCGTCACTCACATAGACAAATTCTACCGACCATTTCAGAAATCGCACATAATTCAGCAAGAATTAGAAGCGTATCTGTTTTTTGGGCACAAAACTGATGAGCCAAACATGTACATTTGCAATTCAGCACATAAGGTTTAGTGATCGACATTTTGTATGTTATGGAAACCAAGAACATTTTCAAACGGTAAACGAAGAGATTCGTGATCCTCAGTGCACTGAATGAAAAATCTGCTGGAGAATTTCGTGAAAATAATTTGCCGTTGATTCCCAGGCTCACTGCTAACGAATGTTTTGTTTACAATCCAAAGAATTGAAGATAATGCTTGCTTATCGGTAAAACGTTCTGCCTAGTACAGACAAAAATTGATTATCAGAAGCAGAACGGTTCATTAAGTGCGTGTGGATATTAACAAGCTGCCGAATTCATCAAAACAAAAAAAAATAGATGGTGTAAGATGTTACCAAATGACAAATCACTCTGGTTAATGACATATGGAAATCGATTTGGTATTCATATGACTTGGACTCAGCAACAGAATGCCAACTGAAGAACAGCCTCGAATAAATGAAGGTTCGAATAATCACATAGTCACAAAATCTGTTTAGCCCCATGGAAGACGAGTTGGTTGGGCATCATGACCTAGTTGGCGGAGAATCACTGAATTGTAGTCATGTAATACTGGCCTTTGAGATCGTGCCGGGTCAAATTATTCCTTGAACATTGATAGACCTTTTGGGCAATTTGCTAGCTGCCGAGAAAATTGAGTCTTTTTTGTGGTTAGAAAGTCAAAAATGTTCTGCAAAATCCGTTGTGAATGCCGCTGATCCTTCCTACTTTTGTATTTGTCACGGCAACTCGGTACGAACTAATAAAATACCAGTGAAGCCGAATTTGTCAAGCGACGATTTCAATGTCGTCTAGATTTGTCTTTCGAAGGTAGCTGCATTTCCAGAAGAGTAGGATTTACGGCTGATCTGAGTACTTGATGCATTCTGTCTGTAAGACGGTTACTATCATAAGCCGTTCTGTGGGTCTCGATATGGGCTTAGGCCTATTTCAAAAATTCTTCTTGTAAATTATTAGACTGTAGCTAAAGAAATTTCCATATTGATCGCTGCATGTCATTATTCAGGTGGATGAGTCATCGAAATGTTCCATCTGCTTGCTTGATGTCACCAGTGATCTAGACACCTAATATATTGTCTAGTTCAATATCAACCAAAATGGCAGTGAACGGAGTTGTGGACCTAAAATATCAGAAAACAAGAGAGTAAAGTAAAATATCATCAACTTAACGTGTGCCTAGTAATGTTTGAGGAAAGTTATCACAACGGGATGTCCTCAGCTACGGTCGGGCCTAACGGTTTAGCTAATGCTAGACATCTATTCTTCTGCAGGAGATAACTTCAGAATCAAAATATGCCATGTCTGTTCACGCAACACTAGGGCGTGCAAATATTCAACGGGCATCAAAATAACAACACTTGCAGAGAGAGAGAGAGACTAGAATCTCAAAATGTGCGCCTTTCTCTAGGGGATCACAGTTGTCAATAGGGAGTCCGCCTTGCACATTTTCAGGGGTCATTTGATGACTGTCTACATGATACATCAAAAAATCACAGGTGGCTTAAAAACAACGAGAAAGCCGACACAAATCAAAGTCGGGGAGGGTGACGTTTCGAATTCTGGGGTTTTACGACAACGGTGTTTTGCATTCGGATAATTTTTGGCGTAGCTTATTGTCAAAACAGCACGATGACATGGATGATCTTGTTAAAGCAGTCAATATTATCCTTCCAAAAGAAGAGATTAGAATACCTTTTCGGTACTCAGCATTGGTTTCCTTTTGCAAAACGTTATGCAAAGAATTTTCACCGTTTTTGCAGTGTGCAGCTGGTGTGCATTAAAGAATTCCTGGGATGGAAAGGTTTGACCTTGAAATAGTTGAACTGTCACCTTTTCTCCTAGGTGGTCTGACGGATGCACATTTCTAATTCATTTCTGAGTTCCATAAATGTATAGCTATCCAATTTTCAGACCCAAGTATGAATCAATGACCATGTTTGGAACCTAATGGAAGTGCCTAAATTATAGCGAATCAAAAACAAATTTCTGTTCACGACCACCACACTAGACCATAATAAACTAACGAGTTTTTGTCCTAATCAGTTCACTGTAGACGTTACCAGAAACGAACAAATGACTAGAGTTTTTGGCCAACTTGAGATCATTTGTCTTTTCTTCATCCGGTCAGGTTGGGTTTATTAGAAATAAAATGAGTACGATGGAGAGAATATCAGTAGCTACCAACGTGTTGAAAGATCGAGCTATGTTGGCAAAATGGTGGACGTTGCGTTTTGGCGTCCAGAAGCCAAGTTGTGTTAGTGACAATCAAGATCGGATCACTGAACAAGGAATTTGTCACTTCCACTGGCTCTGAATAATGACTACCACGGCCCACGATTGGTGTACCGGCAGTTGCAAGACTGACTGGAATAGCAGAAAATTCCATTTTCGTTTTCCCAAAGATTTGCGTTCGAATTTGTGCTAAGTTAGCTATGATTACTTCAACACACCGTAACCTTGAGATTTTCATGCTGTAGAATTCCAGACAGTAACAATGAGATGTAATGTTTCATTCAAAATATTAATTATGCAATCATAGTGGATAATTTAATGAACTGTTCGGAATTCACACTCAAAACCTCCATGAAATCTGCTCGATTCTATGGCGCTTTGAATAGCGAATGGAAGTTGATGGATGGAACACGAAAATGCAAAAATCTGATAAGGTGTTTGACAAACGAAATTTGGTACATGTTTGCATACACAAATATTTAATATGAATATATCCTTACCCAATAAAGAAATGTGTTTTGAAATTTCGAGATCATTTCTGTTGTGAGAAAAGAGTCCGATTCATTGCATTTCACGATTCATGTACGGAAAACTGTCACCAAATCTCCTGTTTATTGTGTGCACATCAGACAAGCTTGTGCTGCAACGAAAAACTACCAAACTTTTCGAATGTAGCAGCCTCATCATGTTGAACGTAAGGCCGAAAAACAGTTATTTTGTTCGTACAACAAGGACTTCAACATTCATCATTCTAAGCCTTTTGAAATTTTCTGTTTCATAAATAAAACAGGCCTCTGGTTTTCAATTTGGTGTTATGTAGTTTATAAGTTTCTAGATATGAATGATGGTGATGCGGTGGCAGGTCCGTCGTTGCGGTTTTTTGAAGTTCTACGTATTCCAGTGCCCCGTACCCAGCTGGTACTTTGCCCAAATCAGACCACGTAAACACTTCTTTCGATGAACGGATACGATTTCTCACTCGCATAAGAACTGACAAGTGGTTTGTAGTATTTCACACGAAGTTAGACATGCATTAGCCAACACGATACGTGAGCTTTCACTTCGATGGTTTTACGTAATCATTTTTACGAAGCATTCACTCGATCACTGCCTTCCGGTTTATCGGTTAACATCAGCTCATCGTTAGCGCCACGAGGACACCTTCACAGTATTTACCGTGTAAAGATTCCAATAAATTGTCGGTAGGGACAACCATACCCGTGAAATTTACGCAACTACAATGTTTCCAATTTTCTGTCATCGTCATGCCGATGTTGATTTTTTCGCTTACGTGCTTAACAACATGATGCTCCTATCAGAACTGATGTTGAAGATTGAGTGCTAGACGTGTTCGTTAGTCTAACAAATTTGTGACCTAATAAGGAAATCGAACGGGTTAATCGGAACCAAGTCAAACAATCAATCTTCATCTCAACAGATGGGGAGGATGCTTAGATGGAAAGACTGACATTAATAGATTTGAAATTATGCATCGTGCAACAGTAAAACCTGTTTGCCACATTTATGAATCATCACCGGAGCACATGAGCCCAGCCTAAATGGTGGCTCATTTTCCAAGTGTACGATTGTGAGTCAGCAATCAACAAAAGCGCGAACAAACCCATCCACCCCGAAACACATCCTTACAAATCAAGTTATTTAGACCGGCACACAAATCTATTCACGTCATCAGCAGCATCGTTTTCCGAAGCTGCCAAATTGATATCGCTCGTGAGGAGCACACCTGTCTTTTCGAGTGACGTACACTATTTCCGGAGATTACTTTTTGAACAATTTACGGAGAACGAACACTTAAACTCATCTAGTCGCAAGGTATTTGTTTTTTAGTCAAAGTATTTGCTCTTAAGATATTAATTAACGTTATTAACCCAAGACATTTATGAACTTTGTCTCGTGAATATCCTCCGTAATGAAGATGGAATAATTTCTATCCACTTTTCGTCTTGCTGTTTTGTGGCCTACGCCTGTTTGCGTTCATTTGAAGTGGAATGACTCACTCGGAAAAGTCTCGTAGCGTCAAACTTTGAAAATCATTTCAAAGCCCAGGCTGAAGGCCAGGAAATTCGGATGGCACATTTCAGTTAAAAGGACAGTCAACCACATGGTGATCTGTTTGAAAATTTGTTTTCCGCTCCCTTGGCTTGTCACATGTGAAAATATTCGGGTTTGTTTATTTCAGTCACGAGACTCGAATAACAATTTGTGGAGACTAGGACTTCTCGACTAAACGGTTGGGGGAAAAAACGGACACCCACAGGGGATTTGTGTCCGGTTGAACAAAACAGGCAGCAAATAGCAGAAAATAAGAATTGTACAAGTAGGGCAACGACAATTTTCTAATGCAGACAAAATGCGTTGTTCTGCAATAAATATGGATGAGACCATCTAGGGATACTAAAAATCGGGAAAACAAATACTTCGGTCCTAAAAAATTTCTTTGTACATCTCCTGTGCGGCTCAGATGGATTTTTAACTGCTTATCACCAAATCTTTCGCTCTGCCCTCCTCTTGTCGCGTTCTTCTTTCTACTGTCTGGCTCTAAATCTGGCAGCAACAACTAGATTAGGTAGACGCCCCTTTTGACTACCATATTTTGTTCATTATTTTTTATTAAAAACCAATATTACGGTCAATTACTAATAAACGTGGATCGCCTAGATGAAAAAAGAACAAAGGGATCAACCGTTTTTATAAACTCACCCCCCATTTGCACAGGGCAACCTCATGTTGTCCCATATTAGAATCGGATTAGTAATTCTGAAAAGGTATTCCACCTTTGGATACGGCTTAGTTGGCACTTCCTAACCCGTTCCCGGATGAACTGGACATGGTAATCCTAAAGAATTGAGAGTGGGATTGTCATTTTGGATAGGTCACGCTTAACAATTCCGAACCTAAATGAATCAGCTCCGGAAACAAGCAAACTGCCTTGAACAGTGCACTCAAAATACAATAATAAATTCCGAAAAATGTTTCACTGCTTATTTTTCTGTTTGCCCAACCACTTTTTTGGTATATTTAAGTTGGATAAACCCTAATAAATCTACTGGCCATGCAGGGGCGCAAATCGATGAGGTTTTTTGGAGGAATACCAGCGTCTGTTGACAGTTTTCATGTAGAATGTTTTCCGCTAGGTCTCGGACACCGGGCTTGGCACTTGGATTGCAAATGTTCCATCGCCAGCAGAGGCGATAACGCAAGTTCATGAACACAATGAATTGTGAACTGTTATGGGTTGGAACCTCTTGGATTATGTCGAACTTGAGAGCAGATGCCAGCTCTTCTGCCCGATCTAGTAACGCATATCCTGTCAGCACTCTTCCGAAAGGGTTTAAAGCGTCCTCACCTAGGATGCGCACAGTGTAAGAGGTAAGATCATGAGCCGAAGTCCAGATGATGTCGTCAAGACGGCATACAACAGTTTACAACCAACCGATCACAACATCTACCACTCTACCCTTCGGCCTCAGAGGACTGACCTTCGGTTTGATGTGGATGACCCCGCAATTTGTATCGTTGGTGTTCACAATAGTGTAACATTTACTGTCCACACACCGAAGATCATGAATGAAAACTACGGAAACTGCTATCAACACAACTATTTAAATGCGTCCGTTTTACTTCCCCTATGAGCAACATGTATGCATGCTTCTACCTTGAACTGGATGCGTGCTGTGTTCGTGAATAAAATATCTAGCGTTTATTAGAATATTTTGAAGACTGATTGTTCCGCGGAGTTAGATTTCACTCAGCAAGCACAAACTATTTATCGAAATGAGCCGCCTGGGTAGAAATGCAAATATTTCGGTCCCACATGACCAATTTATATATCCTCATATTTTTTCGTTAAGGAATAATTTTAATTCGACCTGGTGCACATAGCATGTTATTGAAATACCAAAACCCTATCTCTTTCCTTGATAAATCTAACAGATAAATCACCTCGATCATTATAAAAATAACCGTTTATGAATTACGTTCAAAGGATGGATAACTGGGTTCGTTCGCTTGGAATTTCGGACCTGTGCTGAAGGAGTTCTTCTAATCTGGTCGATTATTAAATATTGCAGGTCACCTTCTCTATAACAGCAGCCTAAAAAAAGGGCCAGTCTCTGTTCACATTTTTCTTGTCTAAACCGGGTTAGACAGTCGAATGCAAAATGCGGTCGTTCACCCAGTCTGTCGGCACTAAAAGCAAAATGGCATCCGTAGTAGTATGGTACGTGTCAAAGTTAAATAACCTGGTGAAGAAGACCAAGACTTCTCCTTCATGAGAACCTAGCGGCAAAAAGCTCCTAGACTGTGATATGAAGAACTTTGATTAGGAAAGAAGATAGGATGTCAAATGTTGTCAGTAAGAGAACCAAATTGGTTGTATAGACCTGTCCTGTAAAGTGAAATGCCATACCAACTAATCTACAGTTGATCCAGCTGATCAATTCACCCAGAACGAACCGTCAAGCCGATCAAAGATGGAGAAAATTCTATTGGCTTAAATTTTCAACACAATAAGACCGCGTGAAACTGGAATTGTTTTCTTCCTGGCAGAAATCAGTGACTGAAATGACTAAGGCAGGAGATTGCAATTACCATCACCTTTCACGAAACCGTTCTTACATTTACTAGAAAAATTGATTTTCTTCTCTGCCGACAGTCAACTCTTCTAACCGGGAACAAACTGGTAACTTACTATCTGTGGGACTGATGCCCAAGTCACTAAACGTTTGCAGTCACGGCCATCAAAAACGAATACTAAGGGAAAATGAAGTGGAGCAAGGCCAGTATTATTCCACTGATGAATATCGGCTGACCCGATGCTGACCTTTGGATGAAGCGCGTCAGTCACCTTCGATTTTCGATTTTCGATCCTTAGAGCAGTACGACATCGAGGGATAAGGAGAGGTGCAAACGTTCTAGTGGTTGGTGAATGTAAATTCATTTTCTGTAGACGAGTCCTGTTTTGTCTTCGGTCTTGTCACTGAATTCCGAATGCATGCGACGGAGGTGGGTTTATCAGGACTGACAACAAACCGGAATCTTCATGACACCTCAGGGTCATTTATGTCCGAATCCATTCGATAATCGCTCACAATTTTCATCAACCGGTCACACCATATCCGTAAACAATAAGCCAAAGGCAACAAATACTATCCAACCCAAATAGGTTTAATGTACAAACTTCACTTAGTCTTTCCATAGTCACGTCTTACAGGATGCACATTGAAAAATTCATATTCTTCGTAGCAAATGAATTTGAGCAAATTATTCCAAACACTGATTAGAATTTGCTATCCATAGTCAGATTAAAATGAAAACAAAAGATATAGAGCTAAATTTGTTAGCCAAAGGTGCCGTAGTATCGTCTTTAGGACTGTCCCTTTTATGTTCCCAGCGACAATTGAGACGTGCAAATAGTTCATTTTTTTGTTTTTTCCAATTACGGCTGTAATAAACGATGGATACTTGGGTGGACATATTGGGGTTTTGATTCCTAGTAGCTCTCAGCGTCAATTTTCCTCAAAACTACTTTTGGGTTCTCTCCACGTCTGCATGTTTCATCATAGCTTCCTAACAGTTTTTGCGGTCAATAAAAGCGAATTTTTCTCCAGGTTGACTTCCTTTCTTTTTAAGTCATTTAAATACAGAAACGACAATACATTTGAAATCATATTTTTTTCGTAAATCGAAGTGTTTGACACAGCCAAAAACTGGCTCAACTATGTGAATTTAACACAAATTTGCATTGCGGTCAGGCACGTGATACGTCAACGGGCAGCTCAACGGATAAAATAGCGAAAATAACTCTTGTTTTATTTGGGTTATTATGTGAAACGGGCATAAAATATATTAGAAGAACAACTGACTACTGAAAGGTTGCCGAATAGAGAAGTAATGTGAAGTGATGTAAATCAGCCTAGTAACATTTGAGCCTAGGCTTTGCGTCGTCGTCTAGTTGACTAGTGGTAATACAAAAGCCAATTAATTCTGGATGGAAGACGTTTGCACTCCGCTGTCACATACGATTAACTCAGACAAAGTGTTATGAATGTGCACCACCTAGACTAGCAAAAATGACTAAAATTTACAAACAAAACTTGGTGGGCCCTCGATGAATGGTGATTCGCACACCATAATCTCATTTGAATGGATGATAAGAACATTAAATAATCACAAAGTGATCGCACGAACAGGCTAGCCTAACCAACGAATCATTGTCCTTCCTAATTGGAATTATCATGCATTCACACTTCCAGTGATCCAGATGGGATTCTTGTGAGAAGCTAATAAAAGACTGCTCAAACAAGGGAATGGTTAGATAGATGAAAGCCGGACGCACAGACTTAACAAGCGGCAACCGCGGCGAAACCCTCAGCTACTTCCGGGGGAATTTCGCTCATCCGCTCACACACGATATACATTGCTGATTAATGTGATTATTTAATTTAATGTGTAAATCTCATCCATTCGGAAAATCTGATTTGCCACACCAATTACTACCAGAATTCGATGCTGCGGTAAAACCCCGTAACATTGACATCCGAAGGCACGCACGTGCACGCATTCACAGATGCGGAAACACACGGCACATGCGTCTGATGTATGCCTTTGTGTTTATGTGTGCAATAAATACAATCTGTACAACGTAAAGTATTATGGAAGCGGCGTAACATGCAATAGCAACAGTCCCTTGTGAATCGGTCTTTTGGTGATCAAACTTTGACAAGTACGAATCCTTGAGTATCTAAATCCGCTACTTCTTGCGCATTAGTGATGAACATGTAGGAAAATTTACCATCTAACTGATAAATTGGTTTTGCACATCCCTAGCCTCATATGCAAGTTATTTTGGTGAAAGTTAAGAAGAAGCGCACTTTTGTTGTGGTTCTAATTACGGATAGATGTTCCATCTTCTTGTTTATTGCTTAGAGGTGAATTATTTTCCTGTAATTTAGATGTCTAATTTCACCCTGATTATAGTTATTATTAGTTTGTAATCTAGGTTTTCCCTACGATGTGTCCTGGCTTTCCTGACGCCAAAGCCTTTGGAAGTGTAGATTGAAATATTTAACAAAATAAACGGTTGAGAGTCTGCTGAACTCAAATTCATTCGTATAAACCAAGCGACTCAATACCAAAAACAGGCTACTATGCATTGACCAACCGAAAGAAAATTCCACTTTCGGGAGAAATTCGGGACCTACATGTGCCAAAATCAACTATCCCAACCTGAGCTTTGCTTAAATCAGTACACTTTTAGCACGCACTGAAATGAACTTTTGGGAAGACAGATCACCTTGTTTTGCGAAGTTCCTCAAGTTTATTTGAAGCGTCAAACTGCTAGTCCTAATGAGATGGAATGGTGATTTATAAGCACCGCATACAGTATTTTGGATCGGTTGAAAGTTCCACTTCTCAGCTTTGCTTTTTTGATGAAGTTGACTGCCCCAATACACATCTAGAACTCGCTTTAATGTTTTTGTTCGCTGCTTACAAATGCCTTGAAGGTGGCTCGTAATTACCCACTACTTTTAGCACTCCATTTTGCTCGATCGCTGATCAATAATTCCTGGATAAGCATTCATTAAAAACCAAATCAGTTAAACCTTCGCACGGTCCGCGTCATTTCCATTGCTTGTTCTTTTCGAACAGTTTATTAACTCTATCTTCGCACCCTCATTTGCCCACCTCCAGCACTCGGCCTTTCCAATTTCTCTCTTCATTGTCACCATGGACGAAAATTTGTCAATCAAACAGATGGCAGTCAAAGACTAGTAAAATTTCCAGAATAAATTCCATTACATAGACAGCAAAGTTTCTATCTGCAATAGCCAACCAATCTTCGGTTACTTTTTCAGAATATATACATACTTTCTCTGTCCTTTCATAGCAAATTTCCGTCTATCCCAAAACATCCGGCTTAATTAGAGCTATCGCCTCAACGGTCATTTTCTTAATCACATCTGATGGAGGAAATGTGCGTTGATTAGTAAAACTTCTAAGCGAATCAAAGCAATACCAGGTATTTTTTCTATTCCTCGTTTAGGTGCAATCAAATCGGTCCCCTCTTATTAATGATCCCTGAAATCATCCCTAGTTTTCTCTTAATACCAGCCAACAATAACGGCTGCAAACTGCTCTTCGACTCATATTCCAGGGAGCTTTTGAAAAATTTGATACTGAACTGGTAGTACGTAAACTGGTTTAATCTCTTTAGTCGTCAAAATCCAAATATGGACACCCTGACATGAAAGTCAGATGAATATAGATGAAATACAGGTCAAGCACATCGTTACACTGGCCTAACTGTTTCTGAACGTCGCTGTTATTTCATCCACTATTATTTTGTGATTTTCCTGAATTATTACATCACCTCGCATTTTTACTTCTTAGAAAAGCAACCGGATGCCTTCCAATGCGTAAATAAGCAACACGGGGGATCCAGTTGCTGGAAATAAGGTGGATTGTATTCACGATTAGGCATTCTTTTCAGTATGATTTCTGAATTTGAAGTTTGTGTGGAACTTGCTTGGATTTTCTGCTTTTACATGCGTCAGCAGACATTATGCAACTCATTTTCTTTGAATTTTAGGAAGTTTCTTTCGCTTGCACCAAGATAAATAACTTAACGCTTTTTTAGAAGAAAGCTGACTTCACAACTCGAAAACTGTCCATTCAAAGGTAATTTCAGTGCCATCTCTATAATGTTCATTACTGGAACGTTACAAACAATCATAAATAAAGCCATGGGACTGATTCACTAACTTCCCTTACCTTTTTTCACCTGCTTGAAAATTTAGTAACATCCACATTGAAGCGAGGGCTCGAGTGTCAATAAACTCCCCGGAGCACAAGAATCACCTCGGTGAACTGACAGAATGACAGTGACACTTGCACTCAAGCAACAAGGAAAAAATAGCGCGATAGGCCATAGTTGAATACATTGTTAACAGAAATGAATAAATGGCCTGCGAAATAATACGAGAATGTTACCGAATGTCCCGTTTCATTGTTCTTTCGAGGTTCTTCGATGTCAGTTAGGCACACTTTTGTTGTCCAGAAATGCATGAGACGCGACGGGAAAGGAACGGTCAAACCACCAGGCTAAGTCTAAAATGCTTTCAACGCCGTAGCAATAATACCAATTCGAAACTTTGGAAGATGGAAAATTCAAACATTCCTAATCACCTGCCCAAGATACAACAATTTCCAAACGGCTTTTGAAGCTAGATATTGGTGTCAGTTCTTGAGATGACAAACACTTCCGTATTATGAACCAGGGTAAAAAATCTATCCACAACAAGACAGTATCTTCCAGACTACTTTTGGTGACGGTTTACACCTTTTCTTGTTTTGACCTGAACAGAAACGTTCGAAGTTGATGTCACATAGTTATTTCTTTGCAATGGAGCTGTGAAAATTTGCCGGGTGCACACTGCATTTCCCGCACTAATTGGAAATCAAAAGAAAATTACTCGGAAACACCATCCAACTGGGTTATTGGAAACTCGTTTGTGAAGATCTGAGACCTGATTCATCTTGCATTGATATTGCCGTAAGACTTATCGATTACCTCTGAGGTGCGCTCTACAATCTGCCCCTAGACGTAAACGTGCGAGGTATTGTGAAAACAAAGCCCGTTCTTACCCCGATTCTGAAGGTTACTGATGGCAGTCCGAATTATTTTTATGTACTTCCGAAATGAGGAGGGGGGTGACGGCATAAACCGATTAACCTACAGTTACGGATTTTTCAAGTATAAATGGATAAGCTTCCCAGGTCTAAGAGTTAGATTTAGCCCAGTTTTCACGTATGATGAGAACATATCCATCTTTTCAAGTGCATTTTTGCTATTGTTCTGAACATCCTGCATCTCCACATTTCAAACACAGGATTAAGGTTATCCTGTCAGCTTGACGCCTGCAAGCACCTCTCCCACTTGAACTCATTATTGGTGCACTTGAATCGTCTCGCCCGAGGTTTGAAATTGGGCTTTCCAGCTGGAAGACTTATGTTATCTATGCCTCGGCAGCCTGAGTCCAGGCCAATAAAAATTACCAGGTTAAATTCATTCCAATTTTCTTCCTCGAAGAAAGCCAGTCGTGGCCTAAGGCTCCGAGGACAGATACTATCAGTGCCATGCTAATTCCTTTCGAATAGTTCCTACTAAGTCAATTCGCCGCTGGATGAAGAAATGACGCAACCAGTCTGCCTCATGTTCGAGGCAGATATAGCCTTCATAGACGTTTGCAAACAATGTGGGGCTCATGTTGCTGAGCTTGACTGACGGCGCGATGCCATTGGAGTGTCGACTCAAATAGTTTATATGCTTGCAACAAAGGATCAAACTCTGGCTGAACATCCCACCCACTTGAAGAATGAGTTATTCCAAGGCAGGAATTTAAAGTAAACCAATTATTGCCAGAATTCACCATACGATACTTCAGTGCATCAATAAATAAAAATATAGAAGCCACTAAAAGTGTCTGAGTTGCTGAAAGGGATAAATATATGAATATAAGATGTCTGCTCATCGGTAAAACTCCAGATGGCGTTGCCTGTATCGGCTTTTAAAAGTGGAAATAGATTGTTCTTACAATTTTCCTGCGTAATAAGTTATAGCTTTAAATTAAAATAGATAGAAGTCAAACAGTCTTTTTGCTTTAGAACACTATTCTCATAGCCACGAGATGAATAATAATATGGAAACACTGGATTCCTGAATGGATAAGTTGCGAAGGACCGGATACCATTTTCAAACAAAAATATTGATCTGTCCCTTTAGGATTTCCTAATGAAAGCAAATGAAGAGATGAGTAAATGTCCCGCGAAACGCGGAACGTCGGTCGATTTCGATGGCTATTTATCCCATGAGGGAGTACTGATCTGCCTAAAATAAGGTTTCTATGAACTACTGCACAAAACTACGAATAATGGTAAGAATGAGTAAGTCGTATTTGTTTTTGTCCTATTTGGTGTAACATAGTGGTCGTGTGCTGCAATGACAGAAAAACAGAAGGCGAATCTTACGTCTGCAATTTCAGTTTACTTTGAGAGGTTAGCATTCGGCCTCGAAGGAGAGAAAACAGCTACCTAGAAGCAACTTCCCAACCAATCCATTCCTCTTCCCATTAAGTAGCAAAGCCCATTAGTCCTACCATGAAACTGGTCAAAATTATCAGTTTAATTCAACAGGACATACCGTATTATGGAACGTGGAAATTCTACCATTAAGGCAATAAATCATTTAACTAATATTTGCGCAAATTCTGCTTGTCGGACTATGAAACTTCAGAACGCTCCATTTTGTCATGAACCGCAAATAAGTGGATTTCTAAAAGTCTAACTGAAGTTAGGGAAATCCAAAACCTCACTGAGCTTTGAGGAACATGAAATTAGGACTATTTTTGTGAAATGTTTCGTGCTTTTGTTCGGAAATGCACAAATTTAAAATTATTTCACCTGCTGTATAAACGATAATTCGAAATCAGTACGGCTTTTGAACGGGGCTTCACCAGGAGTTTTCGGAAACTCATAGGTTGTTGTTTTTTATACCCACCAGAATAATCATCAAAAGTTTGTGCTCAACATGGATCTTGACGAATTCGAAAAGGCTTTTTAATCTTCTAGGATAGTATGAGCTAGTTTAGTTCCGTTTCCCAGGCTGATCTGAACGTTCCCAATAAACTGTCAGTCAAAATGTAAAATATCTGACCCTTGAATGTAGCTCCGTGATATGGAAATCTACAACGTGGAACTATTGGTAGTTTACTTAGATCTATATAAATAACAAAATGGGTTTTAGAATATTTGGCTTCATTTACGATAAAAATGTTGAAGGTATATTCCACCCTTTCAGATTTGTGGTAAAGAAAAAGGGTTTACGTGGCCTCGTGGTTTTGGATTCATTAATGGAATCTCCAGAACCGACTAGAATAATTGGATTGAGGGGCACATCAAGATGACAATCTTCATCCCCTGAACACTCTCCATAGCCTGTTTACTCGTCTAACCTCATGCACCGTGGGTACTACGAGACCCAGATGCGTAATGGTGGTCAATGTAACTGTTGTGAAGCAATAAAAGACAGCACTTTCTGGAGAATTGATTTACATAAATTTCGAAATTGCCTACCTGACTGGCCAGCGTTAACAAATAAACTTACAAGTCACGTGCCAGCAACAATCCAGTCGTTGGCAGCATATCGTTTAATTCCACCGAGGCATATGATCCACACCAGTCTCACGTCTAAGCTAATAACTGCAGCAATTCGCATGAACAACAAAGTATTCATAGACCATTACCGCTTTGTGCCACGTTTATTATTCCTCATATTCCCTAATATTCTATTTGATGATTAAATTTAGTAAACCCATTCGAGAACACGCAAACCATTGACCACAGTGACAGAAACTTCCCAATGTTTTTTGAGTAGGAAAAAAAATCTCAACTGGTAGTTTATATACTAGATCCATCATCATTACTGGATAAATGAACGGCAAAAATTCACGTGCTCCGTGAAGTGGTCGCAATTCCTCTTAGGTTGAACAGCAAACTCCAGACGACCCAAACTGTTTCTCTCATATTTCGTGTAGAATTTTAAGACTGTCTCATAAGGATGAGTCAATTAGTCGTCCGGTGACTTATTTTTATCTAAACTGGAGACTCTCCGGCTAGCAAAAGATAAATAACCATTTTTTTCAAGCTTTGCGGTTCGTTCTTTTCTCGATGGTTTTTTTCAATTTTTCATGAGAGTGCGAAATAAAATTCAAGCACAAAATAAACATCGATGACAAATCCACTGATGATGTCCATCCCTGTGTATCAACCGGGCCACACGTGCAAAAGGTTGAGCGAATCAGTCAGTATTCCTCTTCCGACCGGAGACCCTTCGTCCAATCGGTTTCCGGTTGAATCTTGTAACAGCCTGAAAACATACACTCTCGTCATCATTATGAGGTACAACATTTGCATGCTCTGCTGTAAACATACTAATCGTTCAATTTACCCCTTTCGTAAAATTCTAACAACTCGCTTTGAGAGGAAACACTCCTCAAGTTGTAAAAAATTACAAGAATAGTAATTCAAACAGCATTTCTAGCTGAATAAGCGTAAATGAACATGCATCAGATTTCATTGTTGTGGTGTTTTCTTATAGCACAGTTCTAAAGTCAGTTGTCCGGAAAGAGTATGATTTTAAATTAAAGTGCATTTGCGATCTTACCATGCTTTTAGTTGCACTTGGGAGTGAAACACGTTTTTGGTTACCTTGGTTAGCCAGAGAGGAAAAACATAGAATTGGATGAGTAAGCCTACACATTCTTGGACTTTGAGATAATAGACTCTCAGCTTATCCAATGCAACGAATAACTATTGGTTCCTCTCATTTTCTCTCACATCAAGCCGACATAATTAGCCTTTGCTTTACAGACTACAAAGCTAATAGAGTGCCATTACGAAACTGATAGCTTTTAATCTGTTCGAAGTTCTACACTGTATTTCAACGAAACATCGTTCCAAAGATATTAGGTAAAAAGTGCTCTAAACTGTTTTGTAGGATGTTTAATTCGAACGTCCATAAGTACCCACAAAACGAAAAAATCGAACTTTCCACTTTCCAGTGAATTAGAATGGATATATCAACTGCTTTTTTCTCCGCACGTAACTGTAAAATATCGTCAAAGTTTGGATATTTAGGATTGAGGAATCATAAGTTAATGATCAATGTCTGAAGTCGAACGTTTTCTGACCATGACGAAGTAACTAGTCTCATTGTGTGTACCTTGATTTTAATCAGTCAGCAGAATGGTGAAGTGATATCAGTTAAATCTAGCCGGGGGGACTCATAATTTAACGTGAAT
This sequence comes from Fasciolopsis buskii, assembly GCA_008360955.1. Classification (NCBI taxonomy): domain Eukaryota; kingdom Metazoa; phylum Platyhelminthes; class Trematoda; order Plagiorchiida; family Fasciolidae; genus Fasciolopsis; species Fasciolopsis buskii. The sequence goes on from LUCM01008347.1 coordinate 174,343, forward strand.
ACATTTCGTGCATTTCTGGGAAAAAATGAAAAAATGGTTTCAGATCCCATTGCAACATGTTCCGTTTAGGTCGGTATATTTATATATGCCTGTAAAAAGTATGTTGGCATTCATGCAAGCCGCACTACATAACAAGAACGGCGTACAATCAACGACAATTGATTGTGGAATTTTCATGGTAACAACTAATAATTATAGCACTTATTATTAACTCTAATTGACCAAGAAATATGAATGCTTGCAACTATTTCCAATGCAACAGTTGTGGTACAAGCAATTACGGGTCCAGCCAGCACGTTACGTAACCTCTCGTTTGGCTTCAGTGTCATTTAAAATGAAAAAAATCTATGCAAAGGGTGAAATTCGCTTGCCCGGGGATTTCGTTTACCTTTCTACGATGCTTTTGTTGGTACAGTTCCAATTACAGTGAGCCTATTCACGAGAGGCTGCTGCTTTATTCCAGCAGTATGCTGTAGAAAAAACACCGAGTATTTATGGGTCTCATTTCTGGCGCAATATAATCAATGACTTTGCCTTTTGACTATCACACTAATATCTAACCACTTAATCACACCGGTAATACCACAAATCACTGTATAGGACATTTGAAACGACATCGTCTCTCGTCTAGACGAAACCCGATCTGCCTGTCTCTGAATATTACAAGCATTATTTACGAACTATTTTTGACAAAATTTGTTCAGTTAGCCAAATATCTAGGTATATTTGCATGCTTCCTCTGGGCGGAGAAACCTAAGACTGTCTTAATTATTAGAATGTGCCGCAATGTATTTTACTGATCAGTTTTCCTGGGCCCTAAGCTTATAGCTAAGTGGCAAAAAAGTGAAAATTTCCATTGCCTATTTTACGTTAATGATAACAGTAAAATAATGGTGCATAATAGTGTGAAACAGAGAAAGCTAGCTCTTACTTCGAGGCCGATAGAATTTTCGCTGGCCACATGAAAAACTTGCAAATGATTACATTGGTTATTTTGCAAACCATTTTATAAGGTTTCAGTGACTATCACTGAAATATAATCATAGTTTAAGGAAAAATGAAGCAAGATATACAGAAGTTTGCCCCTTTCCAGGAGATCGCATGCAATTTCGCACCTTTCGGTGCAATTAAAGGTCCCAAGAAAGCTGCATTTGTCACCTACTTTTTTGAATTGCCAACACATGAAAACCCCATTGTCGTCTCATATTCAATAAGAATTTGTTAATCTAAAAGACTGCAAAAGACACCGTTTCCATGTCCACGCAGAAAATTTTGAAAATTGTACCTCATTAGCCAAACTGCCACCGTGTCAGTCTGTATGCAAGTAAGCAACAATTAAGCTGACATATGTGGGGAAAACGATAAAAATGCCCCAATGTGCACAGCTATTCAGGACACGAATAGGAAAAACATTTTGACTATTGGAAATTTAGGAGAATCCTTAACTCTTTCATTTAGCATAATTCACTAACAATTCCAAATTGTTTGCTTTTTCTGCACTCTCGTTAACGTACTTATTGTCGAAGTTTTTCAGCACCGCATCATGAGCATTTTCTTTACAAATATGATTGCATTTTATTAATTTTTAACTCTAGTTTTGTTTGAAAAAAACATTACTATAGGTTAAAATAGCAACTGGGGCATTCGGTGTGTATGCTGAAAAAATGCATTAGGTGAATAAATTTGTCTATAGCCAGGCCTACCTTGGATTATTTTGGCCACGCGGAAGAATGATTTCCGTCGTTCTCGTTTTTCATCATTTTTGGAACACCGGACGCACGTTTCTCAACTTTAGCACACGAATTTGCCATCGGAAACCAATCAGATTAGTGGTCAGTGATGGAAACTTTTCTCGACAAAGCAGTTTATCAGAATTCTAACCCCAAAAGGCTGACCTTTGTCATAAATGCTCCTCATTTTTGACAAAAAGTGTTCTCCATCAAGGCAAAGTGATCCTGCTGGTACACAGAATGAGTAAGCAGGTCAAAAGATATTTCACAGGGCAGCTACAGTGACCTATAAAATCAGAGAAATAACTTCAGCAACAAAAGGTGTGCCTGCTGTTGCATGCTCCCTTTACGCGGTCCTTGGTTGGAAGAAAATATCAAATACAGTTATTTTGAAATTTGTATGAAAATTCAGGACTAGCCGTTTTGTAAAGCAACTAAGTCGCATACTGATCATTTCTTTCAAACAAACCGAATTCTAACACCAATCAAACAATCTGATGTATATTTCATCACAAATAACTATCAGTAAAAGCTAGAATCTCTAAAGGAAATCCGAAGAACTGAGACTGCTTACTAAAACATGTCAACTATGTTCTACATGGGCGTTTCCATTACAACGAGATTACATCTTGGCTAACATTGACTGCCTGTGCACTTCCAGGGAACACCTAGCTCCAGGGAGCGGCTTATTCCAAAGCAAAGATTTACTCACGCCTGTAACATCGACGAGTATAGGCTTAACCAACTGACCTGGTCATCCAGATTATAAGTTGCTTTAAGCTGGCAACTCACCCGGGAGATGTGTAGATGTGACCTCTTTCAGCTACTTCATACCACCTTGCGGGCAGGCTTTCTTTTGAACCAAGAACTGGTCCAACTGCTCCTTAAAGTGGGTTCAGCGGAAGCAGTGATCGTAGCTGATGATTTTGGTCACTTAGTGGAGACGGAACAACACATCTGAAGCTGATCAAGTCGACAGCGGTGATCTTACCGCTGGCGAACACAATTTTGCTGTAATAAGAAACATTGCATCTGGAGCCCTCCTTCGCCTCCACAGCTTCAGATTCATGTTGATCACATTACCATCGGTCACCAATGGCGCGAACCAATCGAGGATTATTGACCAACCTGGTCCACACTCGTGGATTTAGATCATGTTCGTGCTTGCTTTTGTTTGACCATTGTTTGTGGTCTCACCAACAAGAGAACCTCGTGACCTGCCAAAAAGATAATAGACTATGATTGCCGACCTCAGCCTTGACCGAAGCTACCATGCAGCTTTTGTCACGGCAAAGTGCCTAAAATCTGAGCGAATAGTGCGGGTAAATCGAAAAATACTTTTGCTCTTCGGCAAATGCTAACCAGGATTTCATGCCATTTCAGTCTCAGAAACCGTGGATATCCCTAAATTCAACAGCTCTATTGGATGCCATCACATCCACCACCTGTGTACTGTATACAATGAAGAGCGCAAATACATCGAATTTCACCTGACAAGGAGCCTTGGAAGTGAGTGAGAGCGGAGGTAAATAGGGAGGTATAGGGAAAGGCTGTAGCTGTCGTCAGTCGGCGGGAAAATCGTCAATTGATTAGAAGTGCTAGCCAGCAGAAGCCAACTGTAAGCTATCTGTGGACGGGTTCTTGCAGTTCACTGATTCACTTCCAGAAGGATCGGCGGGAGCGCAACACAGAGGATTTTACAGAAACATTTAGTTGGTCTAATCGGACTGTAGACCTCCCATTCGAGTCTGCAAGTGAAACAGTTCAGGTAGGTACCAGCCCTCCATCCCAAGTGGAGATCATCTAGGAAGTGGGTTATCTGGGAAGACATAGGTCCTCAAGGATGAATGAGCTGCCTTCCGTCTTACTTTAAGGGCAGCAGAAAAGTGGTAACACCGAATTAAAAAACTTTGGTCAAACTGAGGAACAGAAGAAATTCTTAAGGATTGCTGTGAATCGGCGACCGCATCGCTTTACAAGAATGATACTCAGTCCCCACGTGAAAGTCACAGTGCTAGTTTGGCAAGTATTGCACTCACATTACTCTCAGGTGTTATCCTGCACTGACTATCCAGAAACCGACTAACTTTTACCCGTGAGAACCAAACAGGTTTCGAGCTCGGTTCGAGTTGCATTGATTGAATATTTATTCCTTCGGATATAGGCATACTTTTCGTAGACCCAAAATCTCCGTCTCTCTTAATGCGAATGCAGCATTCCATACAGTCGATCGTGCAGTTCTTTGACGATGTTTCTCACTGAAGTATGTGCCACAGAGATTAATTTAACCTTTTTCAGTCCCTGCGTTTCATCAGCCGCGGCCCAATTGATGCTCACGGCGATCTTTCACGCGAGTTCATCACAAGAAATTCTCTTCACTTTTGTTTCCTTTCACTTTTTGTATTTTTTATTTTTAGGATGGCGATGCAGATAGCTCTAACCTCATGTGAAAATAGTAGCATCGATATTTGCTCCTACAGGAAGCTGTCTGACCTAGAACGTGTGTACAACGTCATGATACCGAGTGAAGCTTTTCCTCGATTGTCTGAATGACAGGGTAGACAAGCTTTTCATGCCCTTTGCAAACTCGAAATGTGAAACGATGTTGTAGAACTGAATTGGCACAAATCCGAACCTTGTTCTTGCAAGGAAAGAATTGGCTGATGCAGACAGATTTCACCTAGTTATCCTTCATCGGAAGGAGTATTTTCACTCAAGCAGAAGTCCCGATTGGTACTCACTAATCCGAGTCAACTGTAATGTTCAGCTATCAGCCTAGGTGGTGCTGATATATGACGTGGTTGCTGTGAGCGAATGTGCAAGGACTTTCCGTGTCTAAACACTGTCGTCTACATAGTATCAATAGAATATGGTGGGGGAATTTCGTGGGTAACTCAGAGGTGTAAGGCACTGGATAGATAAAAGAAAAGATTAGTGAAACCTGATTCGTGCATGTCCACAGAATTCCCGTCTTCTTGTATACTAATTTCCGAGGCAGATAGTGATTGAAGATCAGTAGAAATAGCCAGTCGACGACAAGGGGAAGTATATGAAAGCCGGACTCATTCAATTGGCTTGAGTAGATGTAGTTGGACTATCAGGTTGGGGTCCGTGAGATTGCACTCAGGCGGTAGTTGGAGCTAATAGGCCATATACCTCTATGCTCCAGTCACGGGAGTTCCTACAGTCTGAAACTTTCCCCTCAAATACGGATGTTCACATCGTTATTATAAAAACAACTTTTCACTATTTCTCGGTATCCTTTTCTGTCTTGACTAGACGATGCTGTAAGTCAGCACATATTCGTGCAATTTCATTGGTTGTAAAACTGGACTAAATTGAAGGGAAAGGTCAAAAGCAAAACTTTGCAGTTAAGCTAATTGACCATTTTCAAAAGCTGTTCTGTTAAACGGTAAGTTTTTGTGATAGGTTAATCTAGAAAGATGGTTACTTTGAGTTCATCAGCTGACAGAAACAAGCTGAAAGTCTCCACCATACGGCCAGAGAACAGAAAAGGCTGGCAAATCAACTAGCCAAATTTTGCTTGTCTTTTCACTTGCACAGATTTGTCAGATCATCCTAACTGCAGTAGAGTGGAACAAAAGCAGAGTGTATAAATTCATTATGACATACCTTGATGAGCGCCTATGGGTAAATCGGATAGCGATATTCAGTGGTAACTTGACTATGTCCCCACCATAACCCTCAACACAAGTATTCTGATGTTTCATCTTATGACGGTGACACTATCAGCCCCTATACTACTACCAGTTAGGAGCGGGAAGCCACTTTAGAAGATATTTACTAAAGTCGCTAGCCAAATAATCCACAATGGGGTTGCAAACAGGTTACATTCTCATAAATCTTCTATACATCTTGCAGATTCGCAAATGGATGTATAGATGACTAAGTACTGAATTTCTATTGAACTAATCTTTACATAAATATTGTCCAGAAATACTAAAACAAGGGATTACAAAGCGATTTTCTTTTTTCCAATTAGTTTACTAGGCCTATTGTAGGATTAGCTTAAAGTAACCTGATCCTAGTGGAAAACCATAGTCTCAGATCAATATTTATGCTTACTGATCAACCGCTGCTAATGGATGTTCACTACACGGTGTATCAATGTAATGTGTCAAGTTTTAATAACAAAAACCTTTAACTGTTGGCTTCCTGAGAAGAAAACGAAAGAAAAAATCTAAACCACTTCTTGCGTGTATTTATACAAAACGCTGAATATTGATTATGTTCCTCCGAGTCTTTTCTCCGACTCAGGGTTCAACTTTTGCACGGCCGAATCTAGCAGGCTAACTGTTGTTTCATGTTGGCTATCGAAATTCACGTCAGCCCCTCGTTTCCTTGAAGCTGCACACGTACCTACATTACTTTTCCACGTGACATCCCCCCTTGCTTTGTGTCTCTTCTCCCCATGACCACAAAATTTGTGCCATATCGATCGTGTTACTCGTACCAAAAACTTGAAGCTACACAGTTGCACCGTTTACGCATATCGTCTTGTTCACCCTCATCTGTTGACCCCTTAGTTTCTCTGCACTCTTTCACCGATCACCTAATTTGTACCAACACATGGACCTCGATTTGACCTGTCCGGGCTACTCAAAAGTATTAAAACCGTTTACACAAACACACGCGTGCACACACACACACACAGTTGACAGTCCTTCAAATGTGTGTGCACCCAGCTCACCTATGCGGTTGGCCCATCTCTTAGAAGGCTTGTGTTACTGGACCCATCTTAGGTCTGTTCTGCCAACTTTGTTCATTCACATACTTTATGCAGCACTGAGATGCCCTGTTTGAAGTAACGAAATTTGAAGGTGCACTTTAACACACCCACGCGCTATCCGCCAGATGCACCGGTATTTCGAAGTGCCTTGAGGATTGCCTTGACCTGTAGTACTCATGAATCAAGGTTTGGACAGCTTATAAGTTTTCATCAATTGATTTTTCAGTACCCCCACATCCTCCGACAGTCTTGATTTTCACTGCGCTTTTCCGAGACTTTATATGTCACTTATTTGCCAGGTACTGTCACGAGAAGGTAGTCCATCTAATTCTATAGCAAAGGAACTGACAGTGAATGAGAAGCTTGTGGTTTATAACCTTTTGGTAACCGTACGTCTGAAGATTAAATGTATGCGACAGCAATATCTGTTTTCTGTAATAATTTTTCTATTGGAATATTCGCGGACGTCATATTTACCTCATAGTATTCATCACTTACAAAAGTGTCAGTATTCCTTCTCGATACATTGATTATTCTGTATCCGCAAGCAACGGTAAGATTTGTACGCTGCTTTCTGTCGGTCAATGCACAGTCAGTTACACTAATTGTGTCCTAGGCATGAGTTTTCCCTTCGATTAATCGCGCCTCAGATCAGAATCCCTACAAGCCGTTTCATAGTATTGCTGACTGAGTGTGCTACGCATAATTCATAGCGGAATTTGTGACATTATATTAGAACTTTACTTTTGTAAAGATTATATATTGTGAACAATGAATGGAAGAACTCCTTTATATAAAATCGTGATGCACTATCGACGTTATCTACGGGAGTCCACTAATGGTTCACCTAACCGAAGACAAATAAGTAAGACCTAACAGTTTTCTTTTAACTGAGCAGTACCCTGCTGTACAGGCCTTCTTTCTATGACCGAAGTTTGCGAACTGGTAGACCGTTCCGAATTTTAACTGTTTGTATAGCAAACAGTTGGACGATACCAACTGGCCGTCGTAAACTCCTCTTCGACGCTTTTGACAGATAATCGGACTCAAGAAAAAGTTAGAAACTTCCCAATATCTGCATAGGGCTGCATCCTATTTTAGTTTATCAGCGGTAGTTAGAGTTAACCCATCCTACTAAGGTGATGTTCTCCTTATTAATAATCCAATGAGCGGGGAAAACAGCAAAAGATTGCTTGCTTATTTTGCTGTCATCAATTCTGGTCCATTTCGATTGCATTATTCATTTTCGACTCTTGGAAGTCGGCGATAACACGGTGTCCGCCGTTGAGCGGACACCTCATCCGGTAGGGTTTTGGACCACCCAATTTTTCACAAGTGATGACAGCGAATCACATAAATACGCCCTGGATGCACGCACACATGCGCATACCCGTAAATATACTCGAGCAACAGCCTAGACAAAAGAAGTGCACGCGTGAGAATGAACACAACCACACGCAAACGCCGGCCGAAATATGTGCGTGGGTGAGCGTGTACCGGTACCGGTTTCTTTATAATAAATCACCTCTAGATCACTCCACGATGATTAGCTTCGAGGAATACCTGTTCCTGTGAATTCTTTGTTAGTTTTCCTATCTTTTGTCGTTCTGTATAGATGAATTAAAACATTCAGATCGGCTGTCGGTCTGATCACAATGTTCGATTTTTGTCTAGTTTAAAGAGAAACTGAAGTGTGCAAATCTGTAGTAGGATTCGACGAATGTTCGCCAGGTTCTAGAAAGGCACCCCAGACAGCAAACAGACTATTCAAAAATGTATGTGAGTGAAGCAGTCGTAGATCTGTAATTATGTTCGTTCGTCGAAATGCGTCCTCACGCAAGTCACCGGAGAAGTTCTACTACGGAAAAATTCCCATACGATCAAGAAACAGGTTTACGCTGTAGATAACATGGAGCAACTTAATTCACTGAAGACTCTCGCTAGTGCACTAATAACAACTCTTGTGACAACACTAAAAATCACAGCAATAATGTTGTCTGTGATATGCAGCCAGGTAGCAAATTTCTGACTCACTGTTCAGGTCGGTTTGACGGAAATCCATCAGCTTAATCGCAAGTTGCATTACAGGCAAAAAGCAACTGAAAACAATAAGATAGCATACGGTTTGCTATCGTAAGAATGCGATTTAAAAGCGCAGGAATTTTCCAATTGATTAATCAGTCTACACGGTGACAATATTTATCAAAATAAGAAATGATTTCTGGTGCATTTTTGAGATTTTGATGATGAAATTTAATATAGATTAAAAATCCCTTTCTAAATGACATCATCCAAGACAAGTCAAGCGTCAAATGACATCATCAACACCTCACTGCAACGAAAAAATTTTGTGATTTTTCTGTTGTCACTGAAACATCCAGCGGGTCTGTGATTAGTTTGACTAAGTTTAAACAAATAATATTTCTAAATTACAACGTTGTTTGTTCTTCTCAGTGAAACTTCTGGCAGTCGACGGATATATTTTTGTTTGGTTTGCAGTGGGATATCCGATCTAGGACTGAAGCTTTGAGATTTCAGTAAAACAGGATTACAGTATACTCCTGTTTTCAATAAGGTGGCTAAAATCGAACCTACTGAAACAACTTTATAGAATGTTTTTGAGTAACTGGCCCAGAAAGATGGCGCAGTTGATGTATTCTAGGTGCCTCAAGGCTTATCCCTTAACGTACTGTGTTAAGAACAGGACGACAGTGGTAAGTTGATGGGAATCCGCTTTCATAGGGGAAAAAGGGAATGAGGTTTTCAGATCCTTAGAGCTGTTAGCCATAACATTTTTGTACTCGTGACCGAGATAGCACTGGATTGAATGGAAGTAAGTCACTCAGTTGTAATTAATTGTTTTTTACTAACTTTCCAAGAGAACCTCGCACGATGGATCAAACTGAGTGATTTCGTGAACGCCGATTACAATTGCCCATTAATTGAAGCTCACCAAATGAAGCCAAGATCGTAGAGAGATATGGGATGTATTTTGTATCGCATTACCAAAATGTAAACCAGGCAACGTGCCTGTTTTTTTCCAAGATTAACTAGTCATCAACGAAAGGGCAAGACTGTCCCTTTCTGACCAAACTGACCCCCAGGCCCGCCGGATCCGAGTACTCTAAAATGGTGGCGGAAATTTTGGCCCGGTTTGCGCAGGGTGCTTCGGACTAAAAGTGATTATAAGAGTTTTCATTTTCCAACAGTTTTGCATTCCATATTCTGAAATTCATGAATCAAGTGGAACCAAAACGCTGAGAAATTTGCAAATGGGAACGTTGAAAAGTTACGTTTCAAGTGATCGCAGCAGCAACATACCGCTTGTCGATAGATGTCTCCATATTCTCGGGCACACGGGGAAATTCTCTAATTAGCATCAAAACTCGAGATCCAGTCGATTGTATGTTTCCGGTGATTTCATTTTCAAGTCATTCCGACCACAAACATTTGTAAGGGGATAAAAGATGAGAAACGGAAAAATAAATTTCTTCGGCTCACCAATCAGCCACACAGTTTGGCACATGGTCACCAGATGACCGAGTGAAAACCCGATCACCAGGAGGAAAAGGAAAGTGCGTGTTAACGCGCCGTAGTCAGTCATCTGGATCGAACATCACTGTTGATGATGAAGTCACTGAATTCCGCCAAGACCTAAAGATTATAACTGCAATGACCAGAGGATGGAGAGGGCCGAAAATGTGTTGGCCACCATCTTTTGGAGAACCTGGTAGGTAGCTTCCCTATAATAATTCACCAATCAAACTACCGAATTTCCGACAACTAATAGCATACATTCCGTCAACTCTAACAGAAGCTTCAGAATCATCTGGCCAAAGCGAATCAGTTATTTGCTCAATTTGGTTGTTGACGAATTAAACTGGCCTTTAGAGATGCCACTGAATTGTTAAAAGCTGCACATCCTGCTGGTAGAAATTCGTGACATTTTCAAAAACTGATCGGTTAAACCTGTTTAGTACCAGGTGGAAATTTCATTTTCTTTCACACTTTCCCCGTACCACTTTCTCTCATTATGACGCTTTGGCTTCATTTCATGACATCAAAGCTTTTAACTCGGAAAATCTTCCGAGTCCCCAAGAATTTAGCTATTATTTAGCGGAGTTAAACCCACACCTAAACTATGATTAGACGGAATAGAAAATTGTTATTTTTAGTGTTGTCGATTTGTAGTTCCGTATTCTTGGATGGCGTTCACATGACTTCTTGATATAATTACTCCAGTGCAAGAATGTGCCCCTCTGAAATCCACCGTCCCGCATCGGAGCAAGATGATTTTGGCCACTGATTCCGAGGGCAACCAGAACAGTTGAAGATATTTTGTGCCTCATGTCACAGACGAAGTACTAGATTTTTCGTTCACACAAATCCCAGACTTCGGACACATACCATTGAGAACTTTGCTCCACCGAAAAGTAAGGCCAAATTCCTTTCGTGTATGAGGCAAGCGTTTCAAAAAATTCGGATCCTTTGAGCTTCATCCGGGGGAATCGCCTGAAGTGTGCGTTGTAATTATAGACAAGACTTTGTACTCCTTTACCGTTTCCTGCTCCAAAGTATGATACACTCATTCTCAGACTATGGATATCAACATGCAGTTTTCTCTCTTTAAAAGTCGCTCATTTTTGTTTTCTTCATTTTTCTGCACCTAATGTAGAACAAAATTGGTTGTATCATCCATTTGCGTTACTTCATGTTACACCGTCATTTTGTGGTCACTAGCAACTTAGCTAACTAAGCTCGCACCAGACTCATTTTGTCGAATGAAAACGCCTGCGCATGTTTTGGGTATTATGCGCAATCTCCGGCAAACAGTGACTGGTGAACCAATAATAAGGATGAACTACGTCAACGTACGCCGAAGGGATGGGGGAAATAATTGTAACGAAATTTGCTATGACTGACCCCGTCAAAGTGCTTGCAAATTGTAAACATTTTGTTTGTCAAGGTTCAGTGCACTAAAAGATGTAAGATTCAGGGGAATGTTGGTAAGGAGTAATTTTTATTTGACTTTTGTTCGGGAACTAGCACATAGAATAATATTGTTGTAACGGTACCTTGGCTTAGCTAATCGGCTGTTTATCTCGACTTGTCCATAGGCGGAAGAATCAGAGAAATCCTCCGGACTGTGAAAAGAGTTGGGTGAAAACCGTTTTGTAGCATGGCCTCCAGTGTTTCTGAGTTGTTTGCCCTGAATGACGTCATGGAATGAGCAATTCTTTCGCTTTGTTTCTGATGTTATTCTTCTCCAGCCTAGGAGTGCCCCCAAAGAGTCACTGTCTTTCAGTTCGTCTCTACACTTTTAGTTTTTTGAGTAGTTCAACGTCACACGTAACCTAATAATCACGCTGGAACCCATTGCAAGTTTGATACCAGCTTCCTATATGCGGCAACTATTATCTCCAAACTTACTGTTATTCACTGATTCTGACTGAAGTATTTAACCATTACTGCATTCGATTTCGTCCAAACTTAATTTTCACTCTTCCCAGAAGACTTTTCTGCTTGAACTTAACTTTCCAGTGCTCATATAGATAACCAATAAATACGCATGTCGAGATCTGTAAAATTTGCGAGTACCATTCACTGGTCTACAGAAACTCAAGCGATGGAACTGGCAAGAATAAAGAAGTACCGTGCAACCAAGTTTCACATCTCAAATCATTAATATTGTCAAAGAACATCACAACTTATCCGGCGCAGTTTTCTCTAAGCTAAGATGTAGTGGCTATGCGTGGTCCGCGTTTTGGGCTAAATGGTTGCATCAGTGCAACTCACCAATCCTAAAATTATGAATTTACTAGAATTTCCCGCCATTCTATTCCATTTGTTTAACGCATGATTAGTCATGAAAAGCATGCGTACACATACGCACATATGCAGCCCAAAAGCCTGTTATTTGTTTGGTAATAACTGCCCAGGAGAAATTGAAATTTTCCAGTTGTAGTCAGGATAGAAGGTCCAAAACTTAACACACGCAGATGCAGCAGTCTTAACGGAATAACGATATCTTAAATCATCCATCGGCTACTAATGCATAAAGTGTCTGAGATCATAGTGAAGAAACTCATCCATCCGGATGATGGAAATCTTGTTTTCACTGAAGTTTGTCTGCCTTTTATGTCCTGTCAAATGCAGCGCAACATTCCAAAAAAAGATAAAGCTGTTCCAAAAAAGGGAACGTTAGTGAATGTGAACATTGGTTTACCATTCCGAGAGTGAGAGCGGGAGAGCTGCTATACTAGCTCAAAGAAAACATTTGCCTCGTTTGTGAACGAAGAAAATGTAATGGTATTTAGTGACCATTCTGGTAACAACTGACTACAAATATGGCATTTATGCCGCACGATAGTACGCTTCATTACCCATATATTATTGTCACTTTGGAAAGAAAATAAATACGTTGTTCTTAACAATACAAGATAATTCATTAACTAAACTTCTTGGAAACGGAAGAATCGAAGCAAACAGAAAGATAGAGTATCTGGCTAGTAATTTGAGCTACCAAAGAAAGACGACTTTGCGTCACTTTTACGCATGCAGTTGAAGCACACTCGCCATCTTAGGGTAGAGGTCATGCGCTCGGATGAACACGATTTGTCGCACTTATTAAGAGACGCTAACACGTACACGACATGTACATGACTTTTCATCGTAGCCAGCAAACTGTGGAGCCAAAGAAACCGCCAAGTCTAGTTTTATCATTTGTTTTCAGTGACTAGAAAATTGATCTTAAACCGCAGTCACGCATCAATATGTACCACTGGAATAACGGATTGAATTGCTCTGAAACGATACTTCTCTACTCACCTGAATGTTCGTATGTCAATCGGATAAAGTGGTGCAACTTCCCAACAGTCGTTTCTGCCCGAAAAAGTCCAATTTTCAAGCGGCCGGTTTCCCGCGTTTGTTGGAAGGTGGTACGACTCCAGTCATAGACCCTGCAGCCTCGTATTTATAATAAAATTTCAATTAGTCTGATCTCATATGCCATTTTCAAATTTTTTGGAATCATCTCAAAATTTCTAGAAAGCTTCTTGCCAACAGATTAACGTGACCATTTTCACTTGCAACCAAAACATGATGCACTTCACGTGGCTGCATAAGTGTCCATGCTTCTTGTTGGAACAAGATCGGTTTATGCAAAATTTCACAACAGTGCATTACCTTGATGACAACAGGAATGAGTATTTTCATTGTTTAAACCGGATAATGTTTGGAAATCAATCAAAGTGTCTACTGATGTTTGATGTTGTATTTCTCCAAACCATCTGTGGCAGCTAACATGTGGGACACCCCCAGCCTGTTTTGCCCTTAGACGCATTTGTCTTGTCGCATTTTATTGCGTAAGTGAACGACCGACATTGAATAAAAGCAAATCGGCAAAAGACGTCAGTTTATCTTCTGCACATTGGTGTTGTGGTTAGTATCCAAGAGACTGAACAATTCCTTGGATTGGTTAACTAGCGTTTAAGTTGGTAGGCTATATTACTGACAGTACGATATTCTAGTGAAATGAGCCATAATTTGGTGTAGACTTTTTCTTTGACACACATCGTTTTTATTGATCGGCAAAATCCCTGTTCATAAGATCAAAATGGGTTTCCCGGAGGCTGCTTCGGTGAGCTGCAGCAACTTACACTGCAATATTCCCCGTAGTTTCAGAGCCACATTTGGGCAGTGCACGAGTTTTGAACCAAATAATACATCAATCGATAGAAAGATTCAACGGTACCTCCTCGGCAGTCTTTTAGTAAGCCTCTTTTTTAAAATATCGACTGAGATTCCGACCAACCATAGAGATATTCGGCTGATAAAATCACTTGGAGTTACTCCTATTGCACCTAGATTGCTATGAATACCTCATATGACAGCAATAAACGGCTTAAACTAAGATTCAAAATTTTGAAAAGGCAGCTTTTGGCTCTTTAATCACAGAATGTAAAGTAATTTTATTTGAAAGCAAGTAGAAAACTTTGTCCGTGAAATAAAATGGTCCTTGGCTTTGCTAATAGTACAATGGCGGACCGTTATTACTGCGATTAGAAATTCCGACCAAACTAAATTTATTACTACAAAACAAACAAACTTTTGGTGTGTCAGTCATGGTACAAAATCAATTCAATTTTTCCATTTACGAAATGCAGTTTGATAAACATCATTTGCCGCAGTTTTTCGTCTCCGAATTTGTAGTCACTTTGTTCGGTGGCTTCACAGAATCATCGCTTTCATGTCCGCTTGGCACTTGATTCATTCCCCAATATTTTGGTAAAACCGTTCTCCAGCACATCTTACACAACTTAATTTGCTCTCAGCATGCAACCCGATATGACTAGCTCCGTGAATACTTGTCTCCAGTAGAAACAATAAGGATTCAGAATTACACCATCCCAAACCAGGGGTTGTAAAATTCCTCAATACAGGCTATTGCCAGTAACCAAACAGTTGATCGAGTTCATTCTCCACCCAGATCACTGCAACCATTTTTTCAACAATAACAAGTTTAGAATCCCTCTGGGCGAAAACAGCCAACAATGGAAACAAGTCAGCACGATGCATTGACGAAAATTAGCCATTCACAGAAATAGTCGGTTTATGCCGAAAATTTCTTCATTTCAGCTAACTTGTTTGTAATATTTTCGTTGCACAGTTACTCACAATAAAATCTAGCTTTAATTAAACTTGAAAACGAATTACTCAAATTGTTGTGCTCTAGTACATCTGAGCAAACTTCCGGGATGTCTGGACATAATACTCTTGCTTACTCGCTGTCGCAGTTTTCTCTATAAGCTATCAGTGAGTACACGTACTGTGATTACTCCACACTTTTGAGGAATGATTAGTAGCACCTGACCCGTTGCATTTTGTCAACCAAATACTGAAATACTTGTTCACATTACAACTGCCGACATTTGATTCCCGGCTATTAGGAGCTAATTTAATTGCTCCTGTCCACGAAGGATTCGCTTGCGGTGAACTACTTTTGTCTCAAAAAGACTCTGGTAAAACTGCAGATGATCCCTGACCGAACCGCGATTGCAAGCTCATTGGCTTCCTTATCGACATCTTTCGGCAACGGAAAAATTGTCCGAAAATCGCTAACAAAGTCTCACGGCTAGCCCAATTTTTCCTGTTCTAATTATACAGATGAAACCATCTGTGGAAATACGGATTCTCTACTCTTAGGTGCATGCTTGTTATCCAATTTCGAAGGGACTATTTCAGCCACTTAAGAGTGATGTAAAATTAACTGACAACGAGTCCTAGTTTAGATCGAAACGTCACAATAGACGTTATAACTCAGTGTACGCTTTCTCTTCGGGGTAGCCAACAATACACAATTGTCACTTCCGAAATGGACGCGAATGAGACCAACCATTTTAAGTAGAACGCCACCGTACGGACTCCCAGCTGTCTGCTGGGACATTGCGTCTATCCGACATTGAACCGCACTACCAAGGGCCGCTGGAGTAGAACAATCGACCCCTGACGGTAGGTGACTTCTCCTAAGGTGCTCACGGTGCTCAGTCTTAGTCATTTTGATTGGTATTTTTAGTTCTAACTACTACTTAGTAGTTAGACTATCCACCAGTCAATTGCTGCTTAAGAACTCCCCTGTCGCAAAGCGATGGCCGGTAGGACATGCGCTTCAGCAGTTTCCTACCGAGTTCACCAGCCAGCTATGTGGTCATTTGAAGAACTGCCCACTGTACATGGTGAGTGTAGATTTTACTGATTTCATTCAACTTTGCCATTTTATCATGATTTACTGCTCCCCTGGACATGTTTCCTTATTACAATTCCACTATTCATCGAAGAGTTCCGGTTAATTCTACACATCCCCTTACGTCCTCCTGGTGAACCTATTATGTGTATATTGTACCACATGAGGTAAATGATGCATTCGACGTCTTTTTTAATCCGGCCCTTAGAATGATGCTTTTCCTTACATATTTTTGCGCATCCCCACTTTTTCACAGTGGAATGTTTCGTTATATTCCCGTTTTCGCTATGCAGATAGTGGATAAACATGAATATAAACAATACTAATCAAACCTGCACGCAAATTAGACGCTGTTTTAAAATTCTGTTGCAGCAAGTATAGCAATTAGGATGCGCAATGCGTAAGTGAATTTCTTATTCTAAATAACTTCTGACTCACTTTTCCAAATCACAATAAATGCAAGTAAAATATAGGTGCTAAACACACCGCAAGGAAATCAAATGAAGTAAAACGAAATTCAAAGCAACAACCTATATTCCACAGCCGTTTCAAATCGAACTTCAATTAACGAATTCCGAACTGTGCCAATGTGACCATTCATTTACCTGCATTTTCTTACTAGTCCACCATTATGTGGCGGAGAACCAGACTACGTTAGAATAATATAAGTAATTTTTATT
Organism: Fasciolopsis buskii; assembly: GCA_008360955.1. NCBI lineage: Eukaryota > Metazoa > Platyhelminthes > Trematoda > Plagiorchiida > Fasciolidae > Fasciolopsis > Fasciolopsis buskii. The sequence goes on from LUCM01008347.1 coordinate 191,245, forward strand.
GGAAACGGACAAGTGCTTGATTCATAATCTTCCATTTTTGTAGCACCATCAGAATCACGAAACTAATCACTGAAAGAATTGTGGCGCTGTAGTCATTGCTGTCACAGTTCTGGATTTAAAGTGAGTTGAAACTGGTACACTGTATGAGAGTAAGATAGGGTCAGATGTTAAGAAGACGAGAGGATGCACTCAACTCAAAAGGACAAGTCCAGGACTCTTAAAGTCGATCACAAGGCAAGGAGAGAAACCCAGTTGCTTTTATTAGGGTAGGCCATCAGAAAGTGACGCAAAGCCAAACGAAGCGTTGTGGATAATTCTTGACATCTGTGTCAAAGGAAACACATGTATGCCCTGAGTTTTCAGAATCGAAGAAGAGAACTACTCTGTCCTGTGTCCGAAAGCCTTCCTACAAGATAAGCACAAACGAAAATAAGACTGCGCTCAAAGTTATGCTGTTCAGTATCTCAAACTGTGCGCAAAGCAGTTAAGAAAAGTTGGCTAGTAAAAGTGAATTGTGAACAGCCGTACTGTTAACTGCAATCTGGCCGTATGTTGTCGCAGGCGAGGGACGTGTCAGCTACCGTCAGGGAAACGGGTTCACAGAGTATCTTTTAACACCTAATCCGATCAATGCTGCCAGTCTGAGAGATACTGGAGCTAAGTCAAAACGTAGAACAAAAGAATGCGGCGTTTCTGGTAGTTTATCTGTCAACTGCAGATAGTGTGGTGGATCGCTTTGATTCCCTTAGCCGACGGATCCCAGACATTTCATGACTGACACTGATGGTTTTCAGTCTAGGAAAAAGACTGATAAGTTGTGTTCGACCAGCTGTAGAAGGCTGAAGTTGGTATGAAGTAGATCACAGATAGTTACAACGACGTTCAGCAAACAATGAATAAAGCTGATAAAAGTCTACCTTCAGATAAACTTCCTTGCTCTACAACAACAAAGCAGCCACTTGCGATTGCAGTCACGAGGTGAGCAGTTGCAGTAGCAGTGATAACAGTGAAAAATGATTTCCTCCCGACGTTGGTGAGAGTTCTTATGAAATTCAAGGTCCCAACCTATCGCGTACGCTGGCTGAACTAACGCGAAAAATCAGAAAGAAGCCGACCAAATACAACGACAGGCACTAGGTGTTTCATTTTTTCAGTTTGCTAAAATCACGTATCATCCTTCGAGGAACACCAAGACCATCTCACCTGGCAATATTTGAGCAAAGGAGCCCCTGCAAATAGCTGCCCGGTGAAAGGAGCTGCTGCTATTTTGCACGGTCTAAGATTTAAAATTTTCTTGGATTCGTTTTCAGGACACCAGCAGCTGCGGCTTCGCGAAGCAGAGATCTGTGCGCGCAAGAATGGAAACCCTTCCGA
>LUCM01008348.1:0-10412 GCA_008360955.1 Fasciolopsis buskii
CACCCCACCAGCGCTCAGTGCAATGGGCAGCGCGGTCCTGATTATCCTGCGCGATGACCGATGCAGTATGGAATTGTCTCTAGGCGTGTAACTCATGGGAATTGATGGACAGGTACTGCCAGGGAGTCTAGCCACTAAGCCGAAGAACGGTTAGGGTTCTCAACCAAAGCTTTTGGTTCTGACAGGAACCTGACCGCAAGGCAGCAAAGCATAGCTGAGTGAAAGCGCATCTACTTGGATCAGTTATTCTTCCACTCGTTTTTCTGACTGAGCTGATAACTCAGATCAACCCCCGATTTGGAGGACCAGGAGACTACTTCGTCAGGCCTCTACCTATTGACCTTCGGCTTGCGATAAGCCCTTCTGTATAACTCGTTGGATCATGGAGGCACGCAAGCTGTCACACTAAGTCAAGGTGTAATCTCGTTGTGACAGAAGTTCACAGTGGACTCAGAAGGCACCAGTAGAATCATCAGCTTGTCAGATTGTCGGCTGAAAGTTAATTACTCACGAAAATTCAATATTGGCATTCATAAAAAATCTACATGTTCGGATTAGGATTTGGGCTTCAGTTCGGCTTATCCACAATGCATGAAACGGACACTTATTTCCTCGCTAGCCAACATAGCTAAAAAGCTGTGCAGTGATGATACAGACCGTAAAGAATAACGAATAAGTCCGGACGACGTCTTGCAAGACAACCACTATCCGCCACGCCTCATAAGAAAACAACTGAAAACTTGCATATAAGCAACCAAGACGAAGAAAGAAAAGAAGAAAACGACCTCTGTTGGAATTCCGTACAGATCAAGCACTTCGGAAGCAATAAGAAAGGTCCTTCTCACTTTCTTTCGAATGGATAGTGCGTTAAAACGCCACTTATCAACGTCTAAGGATCAAGCCAGTATGCAAGACCAAAACAGTTGAATTTACAAAATCATTTGCAGGGAATGCCCAGCAGAATACCTTGGACAAACCAGCAGACAACTGAAGACACGGATAACAAAACAAGGAAAGAAAAGTTCAGACCTTCGGACAAGGCAGCCGGATCTTTTCCAGATAAGCCCCGCCACCCCAGAAAAAAAATTAGGAAAAAGAGGCTATGAAATTTGTACTTTTAGTTTTCATTGAAGAGGGTGAAGTTGCGGCATGTCATTAATAATTTTTATGAAAAGGTACCTTTGCCTCCGAACAAACTCACACTCGTAGCTGTCCACTAAAAAGCGGTTTGTGTCGCATTGGCATTTATTCCACATCTTGTAGATGTGTCAAAGAGATTCGGTATGATTAACCGTTTCATGAGTATTATTCATGTTAATCATCGTTTCAATTCCTTGGTATGATGCCCACATATCGGAGATGATGATTGAGCCGGGGGCGATGCAGGCCTGGATTGTGACCATCAAAGTGGCCGCAGTTCGATCTGGCACTGCATGTGAACGCTTCCTCAGTTACTTGATTGCAAAACTTGTCTTGAGAAAGACTATCCGCGGTAGTCGAAACATTAGCTAATTACATTTGCCAAAATCGCTGTGTTATTAACGTTGTTATTAACAATAAAAAACTACCATTTTCAGTTACAGAACACGAAAACCCAAATGTCCTCTTCCGCAGACACTAAATCACCGAATCCCCAAACTTTATCTGAGTCGACTGAAGCCTTGCCAGATTTCGAGGTAGCAGTGGAGGCAACCGCTGTTGCAGAGGATTCCGGTATGTTTTTTTCACGCACATTCATGCCAAACTTGTCCAAATAGACCCAAATCAATTGAATCCCAACACGGACGAGTGTCCAGACCTGGCTTTTGACGATTGTCATTTTACCGAATCAGACAACGCGTAAGTTTTTCATACATCTGTGAGAAATATTTTCAAGTAAATTTGACGTCACAGCCTGTTGTTGCCACCTGTCATTCGTAATAGATGAGAAAGCTAGTCGGGTCGGGCAGTTAGTTGACCATCTTCATTTTGATTGTTTTGTTGTTAAGGCTCACTATCCTATTCATCACGGGAGGTTTTGTTTCCACTAGTGATTATTTTGTTGGGGATGTACAATTTGTCGAGCTTGTCAGATGTGTAGTGGATTCCCATTACTAAAGGTAATCCTCTCCCATACTGTTTGGGTTCTAGTGTATGTCACTCAACTTCTCGCACGCACTCGTTTAATTAGCTGAGTTACCAGATCATCCCAAATGGCTTCAGGGACTTGGGTTGCGAATCATATTCATTGATTTGAGCGGCATTGGGTGGGTACTATAAGTTTACCCACCCTCAGAACTTCCATTCTCCGGCAACCCTCTAGTATCTTGTGTATCACACACTCCGATTAGGGTTCCCGAAGATAGCCCCTCCTCCCGCGATTTGCACAGCCGCGAAGTATTACTCTTCCAAGCACCTGTAGCATTCTTTATATAGAGAATATTACCGGTAGTACTGTCTATTTTGACTGCTCATTGTACTTGAGCAAATAACAGCCCGTTCAGTATTGTGAATTATCGTAGATTTGTCAGCTCATAAAAGATCACTGAGTTGATCATATCCAAGGTGGTAGAACAAGGCTGGTATTTGAACATTGATCCAAATCCCGTCGAGATAGAAGATAATTAACATGGGGACTTGTTCATTTTCATTCCTTTCTTAAAAAATGCCTTACGCATCAGTTTGGTGGAAGATGCATGTACACGGTTAGGAGAAGCGGCAACCGAGATCCTGAGGCTCGGATTGACATAGAACCACATGAGATCTCAATAGGTGAGACGCGGTAACGAGCCGATCGACGATAAATTGCTCTATACCACCAAAATCGCCTGCGAATCTAGGCTTCGAACCACTGACATGGGGACGGGGACTGAGGATGAGATTCACAGCGCTTAATCCACATGACCACTGAGGAATCATGTTATTCGTTTTTCAAACCTTAATTTACATCCCAACCAACTATAGTTAACCAAGTTCCTGTCGAAGTTTGTGGGGAAGTCCGTTCTGATTGAGTTTTGGTAATTTCCAACACAGTCGTTTCAATATGCTCAATGGTCACAGAATCCGGTTGATTTTCTTTGTAGTCGGTGCCCCAAGCTGATAAACCAACCGCGACAGATTAGTATTACTAATTACCCATCAGTTGATGGACTTTGATCAATAGAATAATGATCTGTGTGACCGGCGTGAACAACAAGTCCAAAATATGGAGCAATGTTTTGATCGTTGGATTGATTCAATTGTTGTTTGTTTGGCCAATCAGAGTCAAGTGTTGTTTACGAACGACTGTTGCATTGTTGCACGACTGGTTATTTGGCTTATTGAAATATGACATCACATTTTCGTTGCTCTGAATTTTGTGCGTTTTAGTTGCGGATTATCCCAAGCCGTATAATGACCCTTTGAATTTGTGGACTTACGGTGCTTCCGCTATGCTCATGCAGAGTATGTGAGAGCACCATCATCGCCACCATCGCTGATAGCAGGGCAAGCTCAACTGACCGCGGATTTTCTCCCAGAGCTATACGTTGCAACAGAAAGAATGGATATGCTACGGGACAGGGAGGGGATCTACAGAGGGCAACAAAAAAGAACGCTATTGTGGCCAACACACGGAATGCAGTTTAACTGTACAGGCGCACTTTTTCAGTCATTCTGATTTAACAGAAAATGACTGCATGGTCCGGGGTTCGCTTTTCATATTCTCCAATGTCTCCAACAAATTGGATTGCGGATCCTTCGGCTACTAACTGCAGAGACGTGAGACATCTGCTTTACCGAAGCTCTGTCCATTTTCTCATTCAACACTCGCACTTCATCTGTTGACCTCCACATGGCTTCTTCCACTCTGTGGGAGGAACGCAAAATAGGACACGGTTTGGTAGACGAGTGCTCGCCATCCGCAACACGTGACTCAACCAACGTAGTCTACTAAGCTTCGTACGTTGTGATAAGGTGTTCTCAGAATCGACACCAAATACTAGATTCTTAACCCCTACCTTACTCATCTGATCACTCCGTCCAATCCCGGCGTAACCAAGTAGAAATCCGTGACCGAAAACCTCCGAGCGATTGATATCTTCGACACGCAAACCATGCTTCGAAACTATACAACAGAACTGAGCGCACTGCAGCACAGTACACAACCTTTCAACTTCAGTGAAATATCAGGTGGGCGCCACAGGTGCTTCAGGCACTCAAACGTTGGATATATGCGGGCTTACTTTTATTGTCGTGTTTTCGCCCCTAGTGATCAAACTGTCTAGATAACTGAGACGGTCAGGTGTGGTTAGTTCCTCTCCATCGAGTGTTGAACTCGAAGCTACCGACGTTCACTCCTGCAACATTTTATATTACCTCGTCGATGCCGAAATTAAATGAGAATGGAGAGATGGCACACCCTTGTCAGACACCGCTGGTTGTTTTGGATGAATTCGGTAGTATGCTGTATACCCTTACGCAACCACAAGTTTGGGAGTACACTGCTCGTGGGGCATTCACAAACCCGACAAAGAGCACTGAATACCGTTGTTCGGTCCACTGAGTTGAGATTCAGAAGCTGACAGAAATTCATGCAATGTATGCTGCCCAACTGAGAACCACTTGCAACACAATTTGATAACTTCATATATATATATATATATATATATATATATATATATGCCAAATTTCAGGAATTCAAATGTCTACAGACATACAAACCTTAGTCTTTTGATATCTTGTGGACATCAGTTATTAATTCTTACAAAGTAATATAAAATAGATGAGACACAAGCAAAATTCGCGCCATTAATGACCGAAGTATTGAAATACAGATGATTAACTCACTTAGAGGCCAAAATACATTCGTCTTTGGTAGTTGTACAACCTTGCCGAAGTATATTGACACCATTACTCTTAGTCCAGTTACCTCTATTCGTGGGTATTTTCCCGGAGCTAGTTTAAACAATATGGGTAGATACAATGAGATGGACGACTTATGTTCTAAACAGGAAGGTAAAAAAACCTCAGTTAAAACTGGATTCCTCAGCCTTTTCTAGCACGTGAAAATGGCCTGAAAAGGTAGTCAAGTCATGTCAGTAATAACCAGGTTTTCGGTTGTGTTTCGTCTGCAGTCCTAATAAACAGGCCAATGGCTCATTTTTCAGGAACGGTTGATTTATTTCCGTTTACGAAATCATAATTGTACATTCGAACTGCCTTCTGCTACCCTAGTTATAAGTATATTTCATAGTATGCGCAAATCAGAGTACAGATGATGTGCCATTGAAATCATGGCATAGTAGGAAAACAATGATCGAGAAAAAGGAAAGAAAAAGGAAATAATGTCTACAGTATACCACACATGCTATTTTTCCCATTCTTCATCTCTATATTGTCGGCTATCCATCGAGATCGTCGTTCCGTTGTAGGTTCGGTGCTACCCGATTGGTCAAACGAAAGTCGCGAGTTAACTTAAGGTACCCTATTCGAAGCCTTTGACCAAGTGGTCCAGTTCACAAGACAGTGGGACGATGTGAAGGTCGCATGACTGATGGCTCAATTCATACACCCTTCAGATGGTTTTGGACTTTCTTGGTGCCCCTTGGACACATGCCAGTGAGCAAACCGTTCGGTGCTTCGTATGCCGTCTGTGTTTGGTTTCGGATAAGAGTTTAGCCAACTCCCTATGTCTGACTATGAAAAACCAATTCAGTCAACCCAGTGAAAGGACGCTGCGCAGTCGTCTTCGTCTTCGCATTTAGTGGGAGCATCTTCACCGCGGGAATGTAGCGCGTAGATCTTTCTCAGCACAAACTATATGGTGCGTAAGGTTGCTTGGCAGCACTTCGCAGTCTGAGATACCCACTACGGACCATAATGCGGCACTCGGGGGTCCAGGAATGAGTACTTGAAAATTTTGGTTATTACCATCTTTGATCCCTCATTCTTCACCCCGGGTTCGGTTCTGGCACGATAGCACTAAAATTGAACGTTAGGAATCCAGTATTGGATATTAAGTCAAAGTATATACTATCCCAGTATATCAAGTCAGTAGATTTCGTTGGTTGGGTCACATGTTGCTTATTGCAAATGCAAGTCTGCCGTTCTGTCCTGTTTTAATTCCCTCCCTCGGAGTAGAAACTATCTGGAGGACAACAGGTGACGTGGCAGCGTGTAATGAGAAAATATTCGTCGAACCTATGTAAAGTAAGTGCCTTGCGTCTTCATGGTTGAGATTCACAGTCTCTGTCAGCCAGCTGACTGGCAACATTAAGGGATGTGGCAGGGAACCGTGAAGGATGACAGTCATACTGGCGATTTCTTTGGTCTAGAATGTAGCTGTGTATTTGTAGAGTTAAACTGTATTCCATATGTTGCCTGCTGCGGCGTACTTTCCTTTTCCCGCCTGTGTAGGTCCACTGTCGGTCGACCATGTATATTGATTTTTTCCTTATCATCGTGCAACTCTGGGAGAAAGGCAGCGATCAGTGGATCTTGCCCTGCTGTTTAACGCCTTACAGTAATGATGATAATGACAGTAAGTATCGGTTTTCATCCAGTCGATGATTGGGATTAATGAGATTAAGACAATGTAACCGGCGTTCTTCCAACTGGAAGCATGAAAAACGGACGTCTCACTGAGTTCATACGGAAGCCACAATAAACGGCCGATTTGAGCTTCATGTAAATTTTTAACTAAGTGTTCTGTTGCTAGGCTATGGGATAATGCCATGTGCTTTTGTTGAGCTATGTCTTATTACTGTTCCGACATATCTGTTTTCCAGTCAGTCAGTCTTACCTCTAGATTGGTATCATTCCTTCCCACTAGCTCAAGCGAGAACAAACAAGCTGAGTCGGCACAAAATCTCGTTCTATTACAGGAAAACATGACATTTGTAGGCTATTCTCCTTGCACATTTACGCCCATGTGACCGCCATTACTTAATCCGTTGTCCAGGTCGCGCTCTGATTGGTCGATCTCGTTTGATGTACTTCACCTAATTCACTTTACATTGTCTGGTCGAATCGGATCGCTCCTTTTGATTGATTAGCACAACTCACCATATAACCTCAGTTTGTATATCCGCGCTCTTGCCCTCCAATCGCGCCTGTGTCGGCTGGCAGCTGGTTACCAATAAGGTAACATTGTCGATATGGTCTTGCCGTCTATACTCGCCCTGTGCCTGCCACAAATCGGTTTCACCCAGGTCAGTGCATTGGTCGCGGTTTACCTAGGACGGTCCATCACCGCGCAACTACCGATGATCAATGAGATAGCTATTTCAGATTCAAGCGAATTGTTGGCGAAACTAACATCCCCTCATAGCTTTCGCATGCGCTGGTTTGCACAGGGGCTTCCATTAATCATATTAACTCTCTATTTGTGAACTCGCACAATATTCTTAGTTTTGTTTAAATTATCACTTTATATCTAGCACAAATCTAAACACTCACCAAGTACCATAGGAACCATGACGGAAGAGAAAGTCAGAAAGCGACATCACTATGTTGGGGTGACTATTTCGTACTCCCTCTCCTCCTCCTCCACATTATCAGCTGTTCACCATTATTCGTGGTCCAGCTGGGGGCATAGTACTACGCGGCTGCCCGAACCACTTTAGAGTTTGTCTTAATGGCTTTTTTGCGGTCCTTGAATAGAAGACTCGGTCTGCAGAACCATTGAGCAAAGTAAGACACTCACAGCTACTTTAGAATCGGTAACCGGAATTCCAGTTCCCAGACTGTTTGACTAATTCTCATTAAGGGGTAAATGTTCTCCGGACCTTCGGTAGATTTTGCGACTGGTAAGTTCGGTTTTAAGACTGGTGCTAGTGTCCAATTTCTCAATGATAAATAAAAGGTTATGGTTTTATTTCATGATGGGCTACACTGAACATCAGCAGATTAAGCATTTTATATATATAATACTTGCCACACATGGGTTTACTGAGTTGTTCAAATTCCCGCTGCTTTCCTCCGATAGTTTATCTGATGAGAATGATCTCGCCTCGTTTGCCGCTAAGCCCTGTCTCAGTAACTGTTCAGCTGACCACAATCTAGAGGGCGCGCCAGATTTCACAGTGTTTTAGGCAGCACATCTCATAAGCAGCTGGCGGATTGAAATTCGGTTGAATGAGTGGCATTTCTTCTACTCACTGATTGTTAACATTGGAAACGGTAGTGAGTTCTGTTGAATGATCGTTTTCGACGATACCCTGCACGTTACCGACCCTAGTTACTGCATTAGGCTCTCCTGTGAGTAATACTTAGAATTCGTGTGGCCGTGCATGGTGCAGTTTTCTCAATCACTTTCTAATGAGCTTAAGTCTTAAGCCTATCATTGGCCGCGCGCCGGTAGCATCATCTTCCCTGTTAGTCGGATAACGTGATAGCAATTTAGGCATTGGAGTCGATGTCGGAAAGAAACCTATGGGTAATACTAATCAGAGCTAAACGGATAACTGATTTTCAGATTTGCTCCGAATATAATACTGTGGTATTCTGGTATCCGATCTTATCACATGTTTCTAACATTTCAGTTCCGAGACTTCAGAGCCTACTCATCGAATTCATGTAGAAGACTCATCGGTTCTCAAACTTCAGTCGACTCTCCAATCACGCACGGCAAGCGGCAAGAGTAACGCGGTCGCTGCAGCTGATATTCACGCACTGTTAGATTCATTTGGACCGACAGGATTCACATCCTACACCACGGAAGTAACTCAAAACAAACCGCAAACCGAACTGCTGCGGGATAGTAGTCCAGAGCTGGCGGACCAGAACTTAATGCAAAATAAGCACGACTCTTCCAAAAAACAACCAGTACGTTTTGTAACCTATTTCGTTAATTGATTTCGTTAGATCCAGTGGCATGTTTACCATGGTCTCGATGCTCGGCTTTCATTAGCACAAACACCATTCACATTCTTAAGTTCTAACTCCTTTCAATCACGATAAGTCGCACTTTGCTTGAAATATCTCTCAGCTCATGAAGGGAATGACGTACCCTGGGAAGCAAGTTTGCTTTGGATTATTTTAACTGAACGACATTGAATATGGTTAACTTAAACGGTGAGAATGACGAGTTGCGGTCCTATGGCCTCCAAGCTGTCCTCAAACATGTGTTTGTGTGAATCTAGTCAATTTTTAGGATGAATATGAATTGTTTATAGTCATTTCTATTTATTATGGTTTCCCGTTTGTCTGCGTTCAGTACGAATTTGTTAGTCCTGGTTATTGTGTCGAAGTTACCGAACTCCAGAGTCCTCGAACTTCCCACTCTTAATAGCTTATTTTTTTCTACAATAAGAATCCACGTAGATAGCTGTTTATAGTTAATAAATAGATACTCTTTTACCGGTATGCAAAAGTTACATGTGCCCTGTTCTCCGAGTCAGGTGATGGTTAGAATATGGTTCCGAGATAACCAGCTGATGACATCGGGAAAAAGTATGAGAACCTTTAGCGAGTATAAGTGTAGTTAGACTACCGGGTCGGAGTCCACGAGGTCCCCCAAAACGTTGATTAGATACTTTAGATAATATGGTTCACTGCCGCAGTCAGTGGCACTAGATTGTATTGTATTGCGTAGACTTTTGCGAGTAAAATATAATGTTGCATTTCAGCCAAAAACGGGTGGGTAAAAAATTTAAAAAATAGGAATACAATTACACTCATGACCTTGTTAAAATGTGAAAAACAAAACTCATTGTGGAATAATCAGAGCACATCATGGTAGGTTGCTCAGAAATTTGGCTAAAACACGGTCACGGTTTGTCAAAATGCGTGCTAAATGTGGGACAGTGGAGTTCCTATAAATATTCATTCTAGAGGATATGGAACGAAAGCGGATCGTGTTGAAATATAAGAGCGGCACTTTGAAAGATCGTTGTGCAGAGGATGCGTGGAATCTGACAGTATTTTGTGAGCAGATTTCTCACATGCTGATGAATACTGATCGCACAGATTTACGGACAACTCAGTTAGTGGTATGAAGGACACCCGGATAATAATTGACAGTCCCCGGCGAAGAATTTCAAAGTCTTTTTTAAGTAAACTTGGAAAAAACAGGAGAATAATAAAGAAGGATTGGAAAAACACACTGGTATACAAATCGGGAGATGGTGCTTTGTTTCACCTTGCAGTGTCGGAACTTCCTGATTTGAAATAACAACCATCGGAGATTCTTTACACAGGTGGGAATGTGCTAAGTGCACTTCAGATTTTTATTAATAGTAACTCCTAGATATTTGACAGAATCAACCCTGGTAAGAATTTTTGAGTTGATGGAAGGCGTTTCAGATGGGTATGCCGACCGAGGGAGAGAGAACAGACATTCGAAACATTTAGATGTGTTGAGATTTAAACCAACTTGTACAGAGAAATCGTAGACGGAAGATAGGTTGTTGGAAAAACTTTGAAAATCATCGTTGTTCGAAACGGCTTGAGAG
>LUCM01008349.1:0-22967 GCA_008360955.1 Fasciolopsis buskii
TTAGCCATGATATCCACACACAGTCCGTGCTCATTGTATCTGGTTTGCACTAATGAAAGGTATTCAGATAGCCGAAGTTGGTTCTTTGACGGACCTAGGTCTTCTTGACTCCGGGGAAACGGATGACCATCTGAAAATGAAGGCAAAATGTAGAAGCCAAAAATCACTCTTGTTAAGTGGGCTCAGGTTTTTGATTAGATTGACTTGGTAGTGTCGAGGGGGGAAGGGGATTTCCCCATTGGATACCCGATGAAATTCTTTGCGTGACGCGTCCAGAAATTTTGGACGACAACAACTGCAAGAGGCTTCCCAGTCACATTTGCGCCGGATTTCAACAAGTCCATGCTCAGTGAGTTAAAGCCACCAGTAGTTGGGAGATGAATGAAATGATCTGGCTTCTCCTGGGAAGTCAGTTGTGTTGTGGCAATACCTCTTCGCGGATTGTTGCAGACTGTAGAATGATTGACTTCTTCTAGCAAGAGGTTTTCGGGACATGATCGACGGGAGACTAACAACAAGCCATCGTCAATGGTTGATGATAGTTCTTTAATCATCGTGAGAGAATGTCGGCGGTTATCGTCGTTGTTGATTACAACTCCAGCACGTGTACTATCAGAAAGTTCGAAGAATTTAGCTTCGGCTTTCGCCTCGAATGGTGCTACCCGGCCTTCCAGGTTGATGCATAGGAATGGGTGTTCGGTAGGTGGCTATGTCTTCCCTTATGATTATTCCGTGACGATCCTGTCTGTATTTATCTATTCCTAAAATTGCATTATTTTACTGTATCCGCTGCTTCCATTTTAACGTTAAGTAAAGTATTCTCCATGCATCTTTACTACTGCGTTAAGATCGGTTAATTTCGTGATTCTGCATTAGTTCGCGAAGTCGGACGCCCGACCTAACCAAAGACTATATAAGCGGTGGTGACCACAGCTAGTGGAAGGCTTAGCTTGAATCATGCACGTCGTAAATGGTGGTTCCAGCATGTTGTCAACCGTTGTGCAGTTGCGGGTTAGTGTCACCCCTATGTATCCAGTCGTTCGTAATTAAACTGTCTGTTGTGATTGTGCCCATAGTCTCAGAGGGCTGTGATCTGTTTCATATTTGTTTTGTGTCCCTACCAACTACAAAACAACTGGGATTTTTACTAGTTGTCGATGCAGATAGGTACCACACACAACATCCGTGAATGGTGTTAATGCTGCATGGGCTGCTGTAGAACTCGTCGCCGTTAGAAACACTAAAGACACAAAAAGTCACGGAATTTGTGAGCTGAAATCAAAACATACATTTGGCTTGTCGTGAATCCTTATTTTTAAACCCTTATTTTCATTTTCCTGCGAAATTCCATTTGCACGTTTTCGCTTTTGCCTCATATTTTTATCAGGCTCGGGTGTTGTACACTAACGAAATCCTGCTAGTGGTGGTTTATTTGCAGATGTAAATCTCTGAGTTAAAAATGAATTCCATTAAAGCATGTTTCTCAGTCCAAGGGATTGGAGTCATATGAACTGTACTACTTGAAGAAAGCGTAACATCAGCATGCAAGTCCTCTTTTAGAATAAACGGATATCCATCTACGTCTAACATAGCAGCCTACGTTCGAAATTTTTTTGAGCAAAACAGGAAAGAAAACGATTGTCTCCAACCGAATAACTTTTAGCTGCCTACACAGAGTGGCACTGTCACTATTGTTGCCCAGTCTAATGCCGCAGGGTGGATGCTCTCCCGCTCTCACGATTTCCTTCCTTTCCACTAAATACTGACACATCCAACCTCAAAGGGAAGCTCACCGAACAGGAGCAAACGAAGTATTGGCATCAATTCTGCATAATACTTCAAGATTGCAAGTTTTATAAACTTGGTGGAACGGAATCTCGAAACTAGGCCCCCAGTTTACCAGTGGTTTATCTTTTTACATTGGGTGCCGAATTCTTCCTGGCCGTATAACTGTTGTCTTTGATTTTTCAGCACCTGGCTCCGAGGTCGTTTCAGGCCTCATTTATGCAATCGCCTACAACCATGCGATTTCCATTCAGAAAAACATTTAGGCCAACTAGTTATGGTGCACATCTTCGTCGGCACACCGCTACCCAGCCGCCTGATGCGCGCGTTAAACCAGACAAGTGAGAAACCCTTCGTAGACTACGAGGGAGCCCAAGCCGGTATCATCCCGGTTTCACCCCAGCCAACAACCTTTCCGTCAGCGTTGGCGCTAAAATCTACTAAGGGTACCTACATACGGACGATCGCAGGAAGGTTATCACATTGAGCCCAGGCCCAGGATGCATTAATTTATGAGATTTTGTCGTCGCTCCAGTACCAGAGAAGGTAATCATTCAAGATTCCTTAGAAAGCCACGGTATGATCGTCAACTCTCGCCTCCGGCATAACTCGGACCCAAGGACATCGTAATTGAAGGTCGGACTCTCGAAGCAATTTAGCACTTTGGCTTCATTTTAACCAATGTCGGCAAAAGAACCCGAATTTGACTAGGTTTTCATTGAATTTTCGAAATTGTTTGCCGCCAACAGCAACGGACTTGGTCCACTACGTCGTGAGCATTGATCCCCCGCTCCACGTTGAATCCCGTAGATTGGCTTCGGAGAAGTTCAGCTTAGCAAGAGCCGAAGGCCAGCTTATGTTCAGTCTATGGACTGCCGAACTAGCGAACAGTCCATGGATATTCCTTTTGCATATGGGACCTAGAAAATCACCCAAAGACCGGGAACCGTGTGGATATTATTACTCAGTCAACGGAGTGACCACTCCGAACTGTTATCCCATCCCGCACATGGCAGACCTCGCAGCAGGTTGGGCAGGAACGATCTTAGGTCGCATGTCTAATTTGCGCATACTGTCGCATACCAGTTGCCGAGGGTGATTTCTCTGAAACAACAGTGACCACCCCATTCTGGTCTGTTCGGCTTTCTTAGTAAGTTGTTTCGGCTCATCGGTGCGGAACAAACATTCAGCGTCTCATCAATGTTTTGCGGAGGGTTATATTTTGCATTCGCACTTTTACGTGACATCCCGGGCGCTATCGCTAGTCCAGTGGAACATTGGAGCAACATGTGCAAACCTAGCGGCCAATTAACTCGGTACGTAGTCGCGGCAAGCGCACAAAAGTGTGCGGCAGGTGTAGGTTCTATTGAATTCAAGGACAAGGTTTCATCAAAATGGATCATCCTTTCCAGAATAGGCTCAGGCGGCCTTCAACTATCCGTAGCCCGCCCCATTCCAACAAACTGGAAGTTCTGATCGGTAAGTTAATTTTTAATGACGATTTATTCGGTGATATGCCCAGTTTATGCAGCCGCTAACAGATTTGCCGGGAGGCAAAGCTAGGAAATCGGTCTTGGCGGATTCTTCACGGTATGCATTCATAAAGCCAGAGTAAGCTGTCAGAAATACAGCTTCCTTGACACGCTTTGACTCATTGGCCTCGATGGCACTCGTAACTGACGAAACAAATGCAGCCGCATGCCGACTTTCAACAACGTTTAATTAACACTTGATACCCAGTGGCTTTGTCTTCATAGAACCTACAACCCACCGAAACCAGATATAGTAACTTCGGCCTCAAAATCCTGCAAGTCTACCTAGGCATTTGACACTTTAGGCGTATTCTGAAGGTCGCTGTCTCACATTCTGCACCGGGCACAGAGCACTTAATCATGCCGCGGGCGCCAACACAAACCGTTACTAACTCGGGAATCCTTGGGCCTAGGTGGGATTACTCAGTTCGATAGAGATGTACGTCACATACCAAGGGTCGATTATCCGGTGCCAGACGTGTTGTTCTGCGTCCACCGTTTAAAAGTTGAAAACGCAGGGTCTGTCAATCTCGAGGTTATAGCGTCTGCTAAGATGAATCCTCCAGAGATGGGACATTTAGGACCCAACACGTCGCTGCGGTTGCAGTCAGTTCTATTGCTTTTAAATGAAGAAAAATTTATACCTAATATGTCAAAGGGTATTAAATACCCCTTTCTCACAAACTTTTGGGTGGAATGTATTGGATAAGTTAAACGGCCATCTTGCCGCTTTGATTGGTGAGCTTGGCGCTCAGGTCGCGAACGGGTTGATAATGCCACTTTGACCGGTGATTAAACTTTTACTGTCAGAGTGCTAAGCTCAGAGATCAGGGCATCCTGAAAACCTAAAACCTGAGCTACGGCCAATGCAAATTTATTTAGTAATTCATATAGGCTTTTTCACCCAGGCACGAGGGATTTCTATAGGCTCATTGGCAGCCGTTGCACCAGCAGGAACGTGAATCCTGAAGTCAACACCTGCGCTCGCAACTAAATCTAGGGTCAAAGATGCAAGATGCATGCGCACCGAATGCCCGCATGGTCATTTTCTGCGTTTCTAACACGTCCGTGTGGAATTGGTTGATTCACTGTTTCCGTCCAAGGGCTGCATTTATTCGCTCACTTGCGTTGATCGTTTAACTAAATGGCCTATAGCGGCGCCGCTGCCAAACTACACTACCAAAATCATTACGCAAGCCATTTTAGAACAGTGTGTGTCCAGTCGTAGTTACCACCGCTCCTGATTCAAGTTTCCAGTATGCTTTTAGTAGCTCACTTCATTGTTTGGACACCAGGCGGAGCAATACCACATCATAAGTTCCAAAACTAACAGTATGGTAGAACGCTTCCGCCGATAACTAAAAGCGGCTCTGTCGGGCCCTAGTTACCCCGACTGGCTTGAAACACTGTCAATAGTCTTACCGGTTTGCTGCAATGCCTTGACAACGGGCGTCCAGACTATGACAGCCAACCTCACCTTCGGCTACATGCTGTGATTGCCCGGCGACGTGGTAGCCACAAAGTGGGTGGTTCCCTATGTTTAGGCCAGGTTAAAGCACAGCAAGTGTTATTTGCACCTACCTACGGCCAATGAGCATACCATGACGGTGTATATGGATCCAAACCCTAAAGATTGCACACCTTTTCCCCAGCGCGGAAGTGCTTGTCCCGTTAACACTCGCAAATTCCGGTCCAAAGGGCGATATGCGGCTAAGCTAAAGTGTTAAAGATAAATCAAGACGAGAGGAAGGACAACATAGACCGCATAAAGCCAGCTTCCCTGGCAGAACCAGGTCCGACGCCGTCCGACTCCAAAAACCATTGAGGCGATACTGCATTATCCCGGATACAAGGATTTTCCGGCCACAACCCATTGAGAGGCGGAAGCATGTGGTGAAAATATCTCTCAAATCGCCAATTGCGGCCGAATAATATAAAGCCAGCGCGGCTTAAAGACACCGTATATGTTGTTTGGTGTTTTTCTTAATTTGTTTTAGAGAAAGATGAATGAGACTGGAAAATTGACAGAGCTGAAGTTACATCCATACGAGAACTTTGCATTTCGAATCCGTTACGCCTCGGAGTTGACACCGACGCGGAATGTTAGACGAAACAGAAACCGTGGGACCGAAGTATCACTGGTGAACACGGCCACGGATCTCTCTACGGCCCCTACCATAGCCATCGTCTGGACTGGTACATTCAGTAGAGCGAGCGGAGAGTAAACAACACAGATTTCATCTCAAGAAGCACCAAAAATGCTACATATTGCTATGACCCTACGGGCTTTGGTGTTGGATATCCAGCTGCGTTAGCTCCACAGTATCTTGCCTCGAGTACCAATCGCCATCCACCTAATTTGTGTAATTCTTTTTTTCCTTTTGCTCTTTGGCTTCCGTTTTCCCCCCTTTAGGAAGAAGCCTCTACAGTGACTTGATGACTCCTCATCTGCCTCTTGTAGGCGTGAATTTGGAGCACGCAGTGACCGGGAATGCAACTATCTACACGATCACTCGGAGCATGCCACTGCTTGGTCTCTGTACGTTGTCTGGTTCCAAAAAAATGTTTGGGACTGCGTCAGTTCTACTATCCTCTTCGCATCCCACGAACGCTGGTCGCCAAAGCAAAGGAAGTGTCCTTCTAACGGTGGAGATTCGAAGCCCAGAATTATGTAGCGGTTATGAATAAGCCAAGTGTCATGGTCGGTGACCCTACTAGGGTTTTTGGTACCGCAGATTTTAGTTCCGTTTTCTCAGTATTTCGGAATTGGCGTTATTTTAAATGGAACATGGTTGAAAACTTTATTGTTCAAAAAAAGATTCATAAAAACTCGTTCTGCGATTGGTTGTTTCACATGTTGACCAGGGACACCCAAAACAATTCTATAAACGATAGAGCCTACTTGGTCCCCGACTTCTATTGGTGTGTCACCGATAGACGCATAGCAGTCTCCTGGGTTCGTTTTCCCTCTTCCGCTAACGGGTTGTGTTAGCTGTTCGTAATCTGGGCCTGTCTGCTCATTCAAGAGAGCAGCAGTTCCATTCCACTGGTTGTGCGACTACGAGGTTCGTGGGCTCGAACCCGGGCAGCTGTATCTCCAACCTCAGTGTGTGTACATGTCCTGCTAGACCACAGCCTGCGCGGTCCTGTGCTATCGTATGACGCTAGTGCTTACGTCTTATGCCTCAGTGTGTGTGTGCGTGTGTGTAGATCAATCAGACTCGTCAGCACAACAAGAATGAAATAGAGTCCACGGATCAAAAGAACAGATGTAGGAAGAATGAATGTTCCAAGGAGATCGAATGAAGGGAGTTGTTGATAGCAGTAGATGTAGCATGGCTGTTGGAGCTCCGGGAAGTGACACGTTCAAGGTCGGAGGTTAGAGTCACATTGGCAACACAACGGTCACGATTGATGTCGGTGCATGGATGGTGAAGAATACGGTAAGAATGGGAAAATGATGGAAAGTGGCGTAATCGATAAAAGTGGATTGAGGTAATGAAGAGAAGGTCATCAGTGAATAAATGGAAGCGGCTAGGCGCAAGTACTGAATTTTGGGCAACGCCATCATTTACAGGGAGTGGCTGGAATATTGGCTACCGGTGGCGGCTGAAAGTAGGCGTTCCGCTTTCAAGCGGACTAAGCGCTCGTGGATTTTTGTCTAGTTGACGAACACTTGTTTCTAGCTTATGCGAAGCGCTGGTGAGATGTGGGAGTGGGAGGGTGGCACCAGCGACAATGTGTTAGGCGCTTCAAGTGTACAGCACGATCGCATCAATGATTAAACCATTCAGAGGATTCGGGTTTAGGGGGTTGGGAAGCCGTGAAAAAGAAAGACTCATACTTCGAACAACAAGGGCGGTAAAAGTGGGGAACGAATTTGGAAACCTCTGAAGTAAAACAACAATCGTTGTGGGGATGGGAACCTAAGACGTCGCGGAAACCATCCCAATCGAAGGGGGGGATTATAACGCCAAAATNTGTATTGCGGAGGCTGGACTGTTGTGGAGGGTGAAGTTGACGGAGGACGTAATGACACAATGATCCGATGAGTGTACAGATGGAAGAATGGAAATATTTGAGTAGCAATAAAAGATGGGAATGAAGAAAAGACCAAGGGTATGAGCACGGTCACGAGATCGGTCGAGTGTACGTATAAGGATGTCGATTAACTTAGGTAGATTGTTGACCGCATCAAATTGTCCCGCCTCCTGACCAATGGTCGGTGTATTCGAGGAGTGTACTAGCCTCTGGGGTTTTTGAATATTGGAATCTCTTAAAGTGGCAATATGACTCATGGGCCATTAACAAAAAAACAATCCATGTATTTTAGGTGCTCTCGAGACGGAAGGTCATCATTGCCGGGATTGGGGTGGGCGTTGGAAAGCAGGTGAAAATCAGGTCAACGTGAGAAGAGCGCTGGAGAAATAGGTCATGGTCAACCTTGCTGTTCGTTCCGGCAATATTGGTGAGAGTAATAGATTTTTGGTGACTTTCCTGGCGATAACGTGTGCGCCTCATTGTCCGCCGTTATATTTAATTTGGGACAAAATCGGCTGCCTTTATCTTGAGGCGTGAAGTGGCGAACTACAAGTAGGTCGGACATGGCATTGGACCAGGGATCTGAGATAACCACCGTCATCATCATCATCACCATCATCATCGTTCAGCGTTGAACAGCATGGCAAGTCTCACTGATCTCGGCTTCTTCCGCACAGTCACATGTTTATATAAAAAGAGGAAATATCCAAAGGGAACAAGGAGTGGACCTTCCTAGGCGGGAAAAGATAAGATGCCGCTGCAGCACACACAGAACACAGTCTAACTGTACGACCGCACTGTTTCAATCATTTTGTTTCGACAGAAAATGACAACAAGATCGTCACTGTTCACGGTTCACTGCCATATCCTTAAATGTCTCTATCCAGCTAGTTGAAGAATCTTTCGGATCCCAACCATGAATGCGTGAGACACCTATTTTACCTAAGTTCGCTGTACATTTTCTCATCCCGTGTTGCCACGTCCTCTTTTGACCTCCACATCGCTTCTTCCATTCCTTATGAGGGACACAAAATGGGGCACGATATGGTAGACGAGTGTTCGTCATACGCAACACGTGACCCGACCAGCGTAGTCTACTAAGTTTCATACGCTGAAACAAGCTATTCACAGAAGTGGCACCCAATACCAGATTCCTAACCTCAATATTGCTCGCCCGGTCACTTCATCTAATCCTAGCCATATTACGTAAACATCGGTGGTCGAAAATGTCCAACCGACGAACATCTTCTACATGCATACTCCATGTCTCGCAACCGTACAACAGAACTGAACGCACTGCAGCACAGTACACACGACCTTTCAACTTCGGTGAAATATCAGGCCGTCACCACAAGTGCTTGAGTGCTTGAGCGTAAGCTGCCCGAGGCTTGGATATACGCATACTTACCTCCACTCCCGAGCTACCATCGTTAGACACGCAGCTACCAAGGTAGGTGAAACGGTCCACAATCGTCAGCTCCTCTCCATCCAGTATCAAGTTCGGCGCTGCTATCGTCCAGTCCTATAACAGCACTTTGCACTTTGAAGGTGCAAAGCCCATGCCAAACCGAGCAATCGATCTCGACAGTCTATCCAGTGCTCGTTGTGCATGGTCCACAGACTCGAACAGGCACACGACGTCGTCTGCGTAATCTAGGTGGCATAGCTTTCCTCCATTTCCCAGTTCGACTCCTACGTCCCGCAGACCTCCTAAAGCATCTTCCATCACCTGGTCCATGACGAAGTTGAACAAGAATGGAGAGATGGGACACCCTTGTCGAACGCTACTAGTTGTTTCAAGTGAGCGTGACAGTTCACCGTATACCCTGACGCGACAATAGGTATGCGAGTACAATGCTCGCAATAGGTTCACAAACTCCGTTGGCATACCCTTCCGGTGGAGAGCCCTGAGTAGTGCTAGTCGATCCACCGAGTCGAAAGCACCTTTCAAGTCCAGAAAGACTACGATTGTACGGTGACGGTGCATGTAAGGCGTTTCTTGTAACTGTCGAAGGGTGAATATCTGGTCGATGCAACTCCGACCTCAATGAAATCTGGCCTGCTGTTCGCGGATATTACTCTCATGAATCGGTGACAAACGGCGCAGCATGACGGGAGCTAACACCTTAGTAACTATTGGAATTTAGCTAATCCCACGATGATTGCTGCAGTCACTCCGTGTACCCTTCTTTAAGATGGGTATAATCAGTGACTCACCCCACGATAACGGAATACGCTCCTCGTTCCAAGTATCATGAAGCAAGGAGGTAAGCGATTTCACCAGAGCTTTTCTACCCAATTTGAAAGGAACTGAGGGAAGGTCTTTGGGACCGGTTGCTTTTCCTGTCTTCAAAAGTCGAATATTCGACTGCACTTCCACTTCCGTTGAGGGATCAAGTGACACCTCCCAAGGATTTACAGCTGCAGAAGTCGGACCAAATACGTTAATGTGTGGCCAGTTAAATTGACCCTTGAAGTGTTCAGCCCAACGGTTTTCTATCCTGGACGAGTTCCAGTCTTATCACACACGACTTCACCAACCGAAGTTCGCCGTCCACCGCTGTCGCGTATAAGCTTAAACAGTCTTTGACTGTTACCTGAAGCGGACGCCACTTCCATCTCTTCGGCTGCCTTAACCCACCAGTTTTCGCGGTCATTCCTAAGGCTTATCGTCAACTGGCGCTGTAATTGTCGACGCATCTTATTCATTTCCTTGCAGTTAGGCAGCTGGCGTTTTTGCTCCATTAGAATTGGCGGCGCTTGCGAAATCCAGTGTTTTTGATGATGTATGACCACAGGCGAAATCTTCTGACAAATGCATAGCCTGCTTAATTTGATCCCACTGCTCATCTACATTGCTGCTTGTCGGAGTTCTTAGTCCCTCGGATAGTTTCTGTTCGTAGGTGTTGCGAACAGCCGAATCAGCCAGACGTTCGACAGCCAATCGGGTTTGTGGCCTGCGTCGATGGCCGTTAAATGTGAGATCTTTCCTGTTTGTAGGTTAAGACGGTAGCTGGTGGGTCGGGTAAATCTAGGAACCACCCTCAGCGTCGGACACTTTCACTGCGCGTTGAAGAACGGTCCTAATTTTTGGTACCATTGGCTTTGTGAAATCATGCCAAGTGTTTCTTGTCTCTTTGCCCGGTAAACACCCGTGGCAGACGATGTTGACGTCATGAGCTTTAATAGTCCCTATAGGACAGTCCAAATTCTTGTGTTGGAGAATGCAAATGGGTGCATTCTGTCAACGTGGAGTTGAAGTGTTATCTGTGCTTTGACGCTTCGGCTGTGCACGTCAGTTTTTATCGATGCAGTATCCAGACCAAGAGGGAAATATTTTCCCGGAGAGACCAGCACAATTTTCGAATGCCATATTCTCGCATTATTGTGGATAGTTGTGCAAGATAGATTGCAGCATTCCGCGAAGCCTGTTGAAGTCAGCCAGACTGTTTTTGATTGCCTCACTGTTGTCGTGGTGATTACTGAAGTGCGTTACCACTACTACCGCATATTCCTTGGTATGAAAGTGTTCAAAATAGTCAGAAATGAGCATAAGTTTACCTTCATTTCAAGTAGATGCTTCATTTATATTCGCTATGTTTTGTACAGTCTTCAGCAACGAAATGTCATTCTCCGGCAGTGGATCCCTCTGTCTAATTCGTTGCAAATAACGCCTTTTTTTAGACTGGGCCACTTATTACGTTTCTGTTGCTAGTCGCCATACTTGCCTTTCAGTCTCCCTTTTTCCACCTGAGTACAGAGTTGCGAAACACCATCCCACTTTCTATTTCCCAACTCACTTAAAGTTTTTCTTCTGTGCAGCAGAATCAGTAAGCTGATCCTTACGTGAATTCCACCACATTCCCGTTTTATTTTTTGATAGTGGGGTTTACCTCTTATGCTGTGCATTTATTATTTTAAAGTCACTGGAGTCACCAATTATATATATGTATATATTGATCACGGACGGTTTAATACTCGGGAATGGCCACCGTAATTTCGTGTCCACACGGGCAACTTAGTGCGGAATAACTCATACGTGGATCTTCTACAGTCCCTGGCGAATGGTGCACCTTTGATTTGACAATTCTTATAAAATTTCTGTAAACAAAAAATCATTATTCGACTTTTTCTTTTAGAATTTGGCGTTACTTTTTTTCGCTGCCTTTCTTCTGGGTCCAGGCAATGAGTGAGTTTGTGGTACAAATTCTTTATTCTAGTTTTTCGTTCTACGCCCACGGAAGGGCTTCGAATCTTTGATGGGAAGTGGACGAGCGCTAAGCTGCTCAATATCGAAACTTCCTGCATCGTCACAGATCTTACTGCGAAAGTCTGCTCCACATGCGTCTACGAGAGTGAGAATGCTGCCGAGGGAGTTTATACGTTTCCGTTGAACAACGTCGCTTTCTATTCATTTGAGGCAGAAATTGGAGATCGCAAAATTGTTGCAGAATGTCGCCCGCGTGGTGAGGTAACTATGTTTTTCTTTTTTTAATTTTCGATCTCGTCTTAATTCAATAAAATGTTGGATCTAGAGCCTCCTCTGATCAAAGGGAGAAAAACCAACATCAAGTGGTTGCTTTCTTATGCGATTCTAGCATTGCGATTGGAAATTATATTCAGAGTAGGCCTTGGGAATTGGGTCCTACGAGATTGGCATACTACTATGAAAAGCCGTTTCACAATCAGCACGTGATTGCTTTCACGGTTTATTTTAGTTTGCAGAAGAGTGCGAAAATATTGAAAAAAATGTTGCCTTGTAGGAGACTAATCTGATTTTTACGCATTGCCATGTTTTTCACTTCAATCGAAACGAAGCTGCACATTCAAAAATGTCGACAAATATTTCAGTCTGAATTTATGGAATCCTATGCGACTCCGCTACTTCAACTTTCAGAGTCTTGATTAGCGGCGCCCCCTCCATTGTTACCAGTATTAGGTGCTGCGGGTACTCCCCTTTTACGATATTCATACATACAGTTTAAGAAAAATAAGGATTTGTACCACAACACAACGAAATCGGCTTTGATGCCTACTGTCGTGCCACTTTTTAACACGCTTGCGGCCCGTGTTGAAGGTATACTTTATTGCTTGAAAGTTTTAGTGTATTATCAAGGAGCGCAGACCATCATGAAAGACAATGGAGTCTGTATGCTTGTAGTCCATCTCTTGTTGTATCGTGCATTTCAGTCTTTCAAAGAATTAGGTAATTTCCATGGGGCGCGACGTATCGTACTACCTGGCGATATACGTCTTTTTAAGTATCGTGAACAATTGCGGAAAGAGTTGTTCGTAAATAAGCAGTAATGATGAAAGCTTTTCATGATGTTCCAATTGGTGAACTTAGCGATTGGGTGGTGAAGGTTCAATCACCAGTCGAGATGACATCGTTTTCGATATGGACGTCAAACTCAGCAACCAGAGGTTGGCAATCTGCTCTGCTACTAGTTATGCACTAAACTGTTCCAGTATTCATTACTACTTTACAGCTGCAGCTGATGAACAAGAAAAAAAGAACGTGGAAATGTGAAAGGTCGATTGGAAAATAATTTTAATAACTGTGAAGAAGCGAAGAGCTTTGGAATTCTGAAGCGTTACTGCCTGCGGCACTGAACCATATCACTCCTTGTCTCTAATGCGCGACTGGGGAATCTCGTGGACCCAAACGCGGTGGTCTAGCTGCAACTACACGAGCCAGTCCGTTGGTTAAAGCTTCATATACCTTTGCTTTGCCATTATCTGGCCACCTATATCCATCCTCCAACCATTATCGGCTTTGAACAATAGCGTGTGGCGAGGCAGTTATTCTGTGCACATATTCCAACCATCTTATCCTATTGTCATTCATTCCCTCTTCTGGAGACTGAATCGTAGGACCCGGTACCTGATGCCTAACCTCAGAGTTAATGACTAAATTCTCCCACCATATTCTATCAATACCAAGAAGACAGCGGCACTCAAACGTCGAAAGTCTTCGCATATCTTCTGTTTTCAACAGCCATGTTTCTGAGCCGTGTAGCACTGCCGACCTTATTGTTTATGGTGTTTACCCGAATTCTGATTGGCAGTCAGATGTCATAATGACGTCACAGATGCCTCATATCGGTGAATTCCTATCGGGCCTTCTATATGCTTGAAGACAATTCATCCAATTTACGACCACCAGGTGGTGGACGGCAGCTCGCCGTTTCCCGGTTTGTTATCATACTTGATCTGTTGGGACCTTACGTGGTTCTGTACCACTGCAAGTTACAGCGTCGCGGTTGTCGGCCCTCCCTCTCCTGTGTAGTGGGCCCTATTAGGTATGAGGAGTCCCCCTCTCATTACACGCATGTGTGAAACATATCAGTAAATTACCCAAGTAACAGTCTTTATTCCCCACCCACTTGTCTCCCTTCAAGAACAAAGTTCGATGTTGACCTAGTCCGATTCTGCAACGGTATTTTACACTTCAAAGGTGTAAAGCACATTCCAAACATACCTTCATTGTCATTCAGATGATGGTGAAAGCGCTGCAACTTGCTCTGATCACCTCTCAATGAACCAGCATCGTCATCTGATGAAATATCGATACCACCATTCTCACGTGAAAATTCGTCAAGCGCCATTCTCCTCTCAGTAACAAAGTTGGACACTAAGGGTGGAAGGAGGTAATCTTGCTCGTGGTAAACTCGGCTGGAAGATTGCCGTAGGCACGAACTCGGGTTCAACTGTTCGCATATGGATAATAGATAAGTTTAGTGAACTTCTGTGGTGACAGGCAGTGCCAAAGAACTGCACGATCGACAGCGTCAAACACTGTTTTCAGATCAAGAAAGATGGAGATCATAGGTTTACGAAACATGTGCTTGTTTTCTAATATCTGTCGCAAAGTGAGGGTTTGGTCAATGCACCCCAATATGGAACGGAAACTGACTTGCGACTCACGCATGCACCTTTCGTGAGTGCATGATAAGCGGCGGAGGATGATGCCCGGGAGGAGCTTGGACGCGATGCTTATCACACTAATTCTTCTGCGGTTTTCACTTGAGGATCTATCACCTTTCTTGCAAATCGGTACAATCACGAACTCACTCCTGTCCTTAGAAGTCTCTTCTCTTGGCGAGAGTGCTTCCAGCAGTTTTAATAACTCCAACTTTAGCACTCTGCCACCGCCCTTGAACAGGAACGGGGACAGTCCACCTGATACAGCTGTCTTATACCTTAAAAAAACCTGACTACCGACATTCTGCATAGGCAGCTGGTGTTCACATGCATTGAGGTAAGTGGGAAGGCCCGCTGTGGCAGTGGGCCAACTAAACTGCTCCCTAAAGTATTCTGCCCAACGCACCATCCGACGCTCCTTCGAGTGAATCAGCGAATCGTGAAATTCGTTGCTGATTTCATTTCTGCCCTACTTCCGTGGACCGGTATTCCTAATCACTCGGTAAAGATTGCAACTATTTCGGTATCCATTTCGCTATGTACCGCTATTTGCCGTCATTTCTTAGGATTTTGATGAGTTGACGATTCAGATTAGCTCGTCTCATTTTTTCTCGCCTGCCTTACGCATGTCCCATTGCCACTGAGGCCACTGCAAGGCGAGAAGGGAACCGGCAATCGTGACGCTGCAACTTAGTTTCATAGAGTCAGGTCAGGTGTGCCACCGATCCGATCGACAGCGGGTTACCGTACACCACCAAAATGACCGTTAGACGTCTAACTTTTTTGGTGACAAGCGCTTAGTCTATTTGACCACCACGGTCGACATCCGAGGGCGCGGATCTGCTCTGATCCAAGAGCACAGCCGAAGTCAAAATGCCCGCTGTTTCTGCTGTGCACATGTGATTGAGTCCTGCGACCGCCGGCTACCGCCGAGTGCAGGGCTTCCTTGATCTGCTTCCAGCATTCGATGGGATCCTGCGCATTCCTCTGTGAAGGTTATCCGGTTGAGAGCTGCGACTGGAATTGGATATGACAATTATCCTATGGGATCAGGTGTGTCGGGCTTGTGGTTCGCGTGTTGTTATAACCACGGACTAGACACACACAAAAGCACACTTCGGCCAAAGTATGACCAGCATCGAAAAAACCAGACGTGAACTGGAATCACCGACTATCCTTGATTGTTTCACACCAGAGCTGACCGATGACGGCGTGATCAGTCTAAAGCTATGATGAAGGACAACGTCAAGTGAGTAGATGTCGTTTTTGTGGCATAAGTTTGTGCAAGTCAGAAATAGTCTGTGATCAGAACAAGCTTGAGTGAGGCAATCTGCTTTGTCAGTGCGACTGACTGGGGCAAAAAATCCTTCTGCGCTAAGTAGCTGAATTGAGTGTTAAAATCATCAGCAAAGACCACAACATTCGGAGGACTCACACTTTGGAGTAATTGAGGCAACTCCGGTAGAACTCGTCTTTGGCCTAAGCTGCAGTCAATGAGACGTACACAAATGCGACGAACAAACAATAGCGCTTCAATCGACTGCTGTTGACACGCACATGAACCTTCAACCGAACTGCACACAAACACCTGTTGACTGGGATCCACTATAACGGTGCGCACTCCGCCCGTATGTTCAGAATGATCCTAACACCAGCCTGACCACCAGAGCCCGAAATTGGATCATCTAACACGCGAATAGTGAAGCAAAAGAATGAGGTTCCACCTGGACTGCGAAGAGTGAGTATGGAAGTGGGTTCTTTCGTACGCTTTTCAGAGATACAGTGTATATGTATTTTAAAACTTGTAGGGATTGTATCTAGGACACCATCATGCCCTGCTTCGTTGATCCTGCGGACATTGAGTGCACCTAAGTGAAGGTAACATGTTCAAGTAATAATTGCAACCTGTTTTTTCTTCTACCAATGCTGCCCATGGGTAAATCGGTCGAACCGCAGTTCTTCGTGGTGTCGTGAATCAACTCGATATTTGAGGGACGGATATTCGGGTGATTGATACTTCGCGGCTGCCCACACCGCAAAAGTGGTCTTTTCCTTTTGGTATTCTAACCAGAGCCCGATTCAAGTCTCAGTCAGAAAGCAGTGGAGTGTTAACTCAGCGCTAAAGCTCGGTTTGGGGCAGGCTTATCACAACCCACCCAGCTTGATGCAGTGGTTAGCGCTATCCTGACTATTCTGCGCGACGGCCGATGAAGTGTGGAATTTACTGTTTGTATTCACAGGTGTTTTGAATATATACTGCTAGAGAGTCCAGTCCCCAAGCGGAAAGACGGTTAGGGTTCTCAACAAAGCTTATTATTCTAACGGAAACCTGTCCGTAAGACAGTGGGGACTGACTGGGTGGAAGCTCATCTGCTTAAAACAGTTATTCTTTTGTTCATTTTTTCCCATTGAGTTGTTAGCTGAAATCAGCATCCAACCCGGAGGAGGTTACTTCGTCACACCTAAGCCCATCCTGTGTAGCTCATGTGGCAGTGGAGGCACGCAAGCTGCCACACCACGTCAAGGTGCAGTCTCGTTGTAGAATATAGGAGGTTAAAATACTTAACTGATTTGATTGCTTTCACGATTCTCTGTAGTTTACTTTGGTGCAATTTGTTACTCGGGTCTTTTCAGTTTGGTGCTTCCGTTCGAACAGGAAATTTATTCTGCTTTTTGGTGAGATTCTTGTAACTCCTTTTCTAAGTCATGATTTAAAGGATTGCTCTCCTGTGCCAATTGGAAATTAATATATTTTTCGTTCCGCTTCAAGCCATTCATCCCAGATACAACTCGGTGTACCAAACTCGAATGGTCTTTCTCCATTCCTTTGTCGACTGACTGGAAATCTGACATATTAACCTCTATAATTACTAATGACCGTGATCAGGGATAACTTGCGCGTGAATGCACATGTTACCCATCTCACACCGGAGCTAACTTAGAAATTGCAGATCTGACCCCACGCGATGTGCTAGACAGTGTGTTCAGTTGAATTGCCTTCTTGTCAATGTGACCGATCACAGTCATTCATCGTCCCGAAGCCGGAACATTTTCTTAGGGGCGCAGCTTTAATCGATAAAGCGAGTTTTGTGCTTCTCTGATTAAGTTAATTTTCTCTGCGCTCGTCGCTTCATACTCTACTTCTTTATAATGTTTATTTCTTTTGGTCGCGTGATCATTGCCACGTCAAAGTACATCGTGTCGCCCTGCTTACTTTTGTCTGCATTGCTCACAGGTGCCATCCTATTAATGGATAGTGTCACACATCATATTCAGCGTGGTATTGCTTGCTGAGTGCGGTACTCTACGCTTGTTGTTTAGTGGTGAAGATGATAGTTCATGTTTTAATCTGGTCGCCAGGGAAACAATATTTACAAGGCGGAGCTAATCTGTTTCCTTGTTTGGTAAAAGTCAGTTTGACCATATCATAATCTTGTCCATGTGTTTGTTTATTGTGTTATGTAGCGAATACCCATAAATCGCTCTGGTCTTATCTTCGAAGTTGTACAGTTCCCTAGGCCCTTGCAGCTGACGGTCGTTCTAACATTTTGGGTATATTTCTGAGTCGGTAACGTTTCCACTTCCGTGGATGTGATAATGCATTAATTTATCCTTTTTTGAAGGCCAACACTACGTACGAGGAGGCTGTTTCCACCGGTCATATGGCATTCATGGCCGAACAAGACATCCACTGTGAAGACATATTTCAAATGAAGTTGGGTGCAATTCCCAGTCACACAAAGGTCATCATCCGATTAAAGTACGTCGGATTGCTTGATGCAGAAAACGAAGTGGTGGACGGGAAAAAACAATCTGTTGCTCGATTCACGCTGCCTACGGTCCTCAATCCGCGTTATCAGCCATCAGGTGATGATTAACACTGTT
Source organism: Fasciolopsis buskii (assembly GCA_008360955.1). Lineage (NCBI taxonomy): Eukaryota > Metazoa > Platyhelminthes > Trematoda > Plagiorchiida > Fasciolidae > Fasciolopsis > Fasciolopsis buskii. The sequence goes on from LUCM01008349.1 coordinate 18,168, forward strand.
GGTATTATATCTACCGGTAAACTGATTTATATTATGCTAATAGGACATGGATGAATATGATATCGTTATGATCAAACACAGTTCAGCTCATCACATAGAGAAACAAACGTCGCTCACCTTATTGTGGGACTATCAACAAAGGCGAGGGAGCTCAGTATTCTCGGTTGTCGTGTAGTACAAAGTTACAAATCGTTAGATGCACATAAAAGTGATATCTTACCAACGACAGTTGGGTTACTTGGTAAACAGTACCACAGTTTCTCGGTTCTATATCATCCTTGGTCTATGAAGTCCTCATGTGGTTTCCTGCTTTACCAGTTATTCTAAATAACCCCTGGTTATATTCCTGTATTGCGCCTGGTCGTTGCATTTCTATGCTGAGTTTTGTCCCGGCTACCACCGTACTTGTTGTTGAAGGAGTTCTGGACTAAACCGGGAAGCAACCTGAAAATAGAATGACAAAGGTTAAAACAATAGTTCATTAGATATTGTATACTGAGTTGTCTCTTTTGTGTTATCTAAGTTCAGTACAACTTGAACTCAGAATGCTTATTTACCGTATGCTCTGGTATCATCATTTTGATCATTTTTTACACTTTTATGGATTCCTTTGACTTTAACGGGCACGTTTTTTGTCTCTGCGACGTTAAGCGTTTATCCGCCGATCTAACCAATTTGTAGCCATCGAGGAACATCCGTGGTTTTTCTTCCCACCAACAAATTCACAGTCATTGATTATCAAATGATTCCTCTTGCAGCTCGTATGCCCAAACGAACCACGGTAGCTATCGGTGTACAGCTGTACTGTCGTTTCTTTATTACACAAATTGGATTACAATACAAAGAGTAAACCCCGTAGTGAAGCGATATACTGTAAAAAGGATAAGTGTGGAGAACACTCAAGTGATATTGTTTGCTGATTCTGGTTTTAAAAACACAGACGAGTATTCCAGAGGTTTGAAGTCCGGGGAATAAAAGAGGACGGAAATAAAGAAGTTCGACATTTGCAAATGAAGACATGAAAAGGATGACTGGTCGCCTGAATACGAGAAGACCGAGAGTCATGGGAATGGGAACTGTTGAAGCGAGTCCAGAAGAGCGAAAGTCAAAATAATAGCGATAGAAAAGACAGAGTGGACCATCGTGCCGATGAGTAAGTGACTACAGACTTGAGGTCGTTAATCAACGGAACGGCTTTTCGTTGAGCCCAACCTAGAAGAAGAGCAGTAGACAAGACTCCGCCCCACATATGACCGCAGTATTTACATATCGGATGGAAAGAAAGTGGTAGGCGGGTGTAGAAAAGAATCTAGTGTGGAGTAGAAAACCGACTTCGCGCAGCATGTGAAGCCAATGTCAACAAGAAGGGGGACCAACAAAAGGAAGAATTTATGGGCAATCTCAGCAGCGAAAGTGATTCAGTGGAATGAACAGAATCCGATGTTTGAGTGAAACAAGAACGAGGAAAGTCTTGAAGGGATTGGAACAGACATGGTCGGTGGAGCCCCAAGCACAGATTCGTCACCATCTTCATCATCATCATCATCATCATCATCATCATCATCATCATCATCATCATCATCACCATCGTTCACCTTTCACAGTAAGGCAAGTCTCACTGTCCGCTGTCTTTCCCCAAAGTTACATGTTTCAATAAAAAGAGTGAATGCCTAAGGAAAACAGGGAGTGGACCTACACAGACGAGAAAAGATAATAATGCTGCTGCAGCCAACACTTGGAACACAGTCTAACTGTACAAACGCACTCTTTCAGTCATTCTGATTCGACAGAAAGTGACAAAGTCGCCACTGCTCACGGTTCACTGCCATATCCTTAATTGTCTCTATCCAGCTAGTTAAAGAATCTTTCGGATCCCAACCATGAATGCGTGAGACACCTATTTTACCTAAGTTCGCTGTACATTTTCTCATCCCGTGTTGCCACGTCCTCTTTTGACCTCCACATCGCTTCTTCCATTCCTTATGAGGAACACAAAATGGGGCACGATATGGTAGACGAGTGTTTGCCATAGGCAACACGTGACCCGACCAGCGTAGTCTACTAAGTTTCATACGCTAAAATAAGGTATTCTCGCAATTGGAACCCAGCACTAGACTCCATCTCTACATTGCTCACTTGGTCACTCTACACAATCCTAGCGATACTACGCCGCTATCGGTGATCGAAAACTTCCAAGCGACGAACATCTTCGACACGCATATCCCATATCTCGCAAGCGTACAACAGAACTGAGTGCACTGGGTCACATCACACAGTGTTGCAGGAATATCAGGCCGACGCCACAAGCGCTTCATTTCAGTCAAGATGCGCATCTTCCGTATATTGGAATAAATATATGACGTCGTCATCATTATCTAGATTACACAGCTTGTTTTCACTTACCGATTTCACGCTTGCATCCCAAAATCTCTAAAGCATCTTACATTACATCGTATATAGAGTTAAACGAAAGCAGAGGCGGGACGTTCTCGTCGAATACCGCTAATCGTTTCAAATGAACCTAATAGTTCACCGTATACCCCTCACGCGGCCACAGGTATGCAAGTAAAAAGTTCCAAGAAGGTTGGCGAGCTTTTCTGACAGACCATTCCCATGAAGAACACTAAATAGCGCTGTTCGATCGACTGAGCCGGATGCGCCTTTCAGGTCGAGAAGATATACGATCGTATTGTGGCGATGTGTGTGGCGTGTTTCAAGCGACTGCCGGAGAGTGAAAATCCGGTCGTTTTGGGATCCACGAGATCTCCTTAAGCAGAATATGGGAAACATTAAGCAGTATTACCAAATGTCACAGTTAGTGATATCCTTGCATTCGAAATCTGTTCCTTCCTGTTTCGTTCTCTTTACCTATTGCTTTGCGCCTATTCTCTTATCATTCTTTGTTTATTTCGTTCTTGAGTAGATTAAAGCAAGAACTAGAACTAAATTCATAGCTTTAAAACTCGAAAAATAAGTGGGTTATGGGCCAGGGTTTTAGAATGGTTTAATCCAGTTACTCTGTTATCGCTAAGTTTATCGGTCTTCTACTCTGCCGTCTGAGAACAACCAGTGACCAGAAATGAGGCTCATCGTGTATCGTTGTTTGCTTTCTCATCCACGCCAGATATGACCAGTAAAGAAATTTTCGAACCAATAAGAAATTCCGGGGACCTGCAAGTCTACTCGTTTGGTTTCGATGCGGAAATTCATATGCCCACCGCCGTTTTAAACATCTATTCCGCCTTGGACGAATTCGAGATAGGTTGGACCTCATCCGATCACAAGTCAGCTAAGGTAAGCTTATATGAACAATTGACTGCTGTGTAGGTAAAGAAAACCAAAATAATTTTGTAACACAAAGATGTTATCTCTCGCAGGCGTTTTCTGCTCCCAAATTGTTTATACCAACGCTAGACAGCGCGGTTTGTCGCCCTTAGGGATACTACGGTCGACGCGGGTGTACTTTCCATTGGAGTAGCTTTTCAATCTACAGTGAAGCTCATTGCTACTGTGTGCATCATCGAGGATATCGACGCGCGCATGCAAAATGCGCTTTTCTCACATTGCGACTTGTTCTAAAATATTTGCCGGTTTTTTTTCCAAATGCGCTTATGAAATTAGGGTGCTAAAAAATGTCTGTTCAGTCATTGGCGATTGAAACCGAACGAGGTTAAGCCGAATAGTGATGATCGCTTTAATTCAATGAATGTTATATCGGTTAAGTGTATGTTCAAGAATTTTTTTTCTTTCTGTCAATAAACTAGCGGATCAAGCAATCAGTCAGTCGAGACGTTAGTTATCTTACTCTCCTTGTAATTATGATATAAAACGAATCCATTTTGTCGGCTTCAGGATTGTACCACCCCAAAAGAGGAGAATCGCTGGTCGCCGATTTTGCTGAACAAAACCAATTATTTATCGAAATTAGCTTCTTACCTCTTGTTTGACGAATAAAATTGACTATTTCGGGTTTAACAATTGACGATTTCAACGTAGGAACAGATTAATGCAATTTTTTTACACTCTCGAGGCGCGAATACAATGAAATAAGCGTAATACAAGATAGCTAGGATCCACCATTCACGAAAGGGAACAACCGGAAACCATGATTGAAATTTGTAGTAGTACAACGTCATATTAAGGTGACGATCTGGACGACAGCGAATTTCCGTGTACCAGCCCGGTGAACAGTGGGTATTGGATTCATCATCATCATCATCATCGTCATCACCATAATCATCATCATCGTCATCACCATCATCATCATCATCATCATCATCATCATCATCATCGTCATCATCATCGTCATCATCATCGTCATCGTCATCATCATCATCATCGTCATCATTATCATCATCATCGTTCAGCGTTAAACAGCAAGGCAAGCCTCACTGACTGCTGCCTTTCCCCAGAGTTACACGTTTATATAAAAAGGGTGAATATCCAACGGGAACAGGGAGTGGACCTACACAGGCGGGAAAAGATAAGATGCTGTTGCAGCCAACACACGGAACACAGTCTAACTGTACAAACGCACGTGATTTCTATCATTCTGATTCGATAGAAATGACAGCACGATCGCCACTGTTCACGGTTCACTGCCATATTCTTCAGTGTCTCCAGCCAGCAAGTCGATGAGTCTTTCGGATCCCAACCACATAGGCGTGAGACACCTACCTTGCTTAAGTTCGCTGTACATTTTCTCATCCCGTGTTGCCACGTCCTCTTTTGACCTCCACATCGCTTCTTCCATTCCTTATGAGGAACACAAAATGGGGCACGATATGGTAGACGAGTGTT
>LUCM01008349.1:23140-49506 GCA_008360955.1 Fasciolopsis buskii
TACAACAGAACTGAACGCACTGCAGCACAGTACACACGACCTTTCAACTTCAGTGAAATATCAGGCTGACGCCACAAGTGCTTGAGTGCTTGAGCGTAAGCTGCCCGAGGCTTGGATATACGCATACTTACCTCCACTCCCGAGCTACCATCGTTAGACACGCAGCTACCAAGGTAGGTGAAACGGTCCACAATCGTCAGCTCCTCTCCATCCAGTATCAAGTTCGGCGCTGCTATCGTCCAGTCCTATAACAGCACTTTGCACTTTGAAGGTGCAAAGCCCATGCCAAACCGAGCAATCGATCTCGACAGTCTATCCAGTGCTCGTTGTGCATGGTCCACAGACTCGAACAGGCACACGACGTCGTCTGCGTAATCTAGGTGGCATAGCTTTCCTCCATTTCCCAGTTCGACTCCTACGTCCCGCAGACCTCCTAAAGCATCTTCCATCACCTGGTCCATGACGAAGTTGAACAAGAATGGAGAGATGGGACACCCTTGTCGAACGCCACTAGTTGTTTCGAATGCGCGTGACAGTTCACCGTATACCCTAACGCGGCCATGGGTATGCGAGTACAATGCTCGCAACAGGTTCACAAACTCCGTTGGCATACCCTTCCGGTGGAGAGCACCGAGTAGTGCTGGTCGATCCACTGAGTCGAAAGCACCTTTAAAGTCGATGAAGACTATCATCGTAGGTCGCTGGTGCGTGTGGCGCGTTTCGAGTAATTGGATTCCGACACCTAATTCCTCCTGACCATCGTCATTCAATGAAGTCCGAGTAAGAATATCAAGAGATTGAGTTTGTCCTACTGATAGCATATTTCCCGGAAACTCTGAACACTTACCCTTAGGTTATTCGAGTTTAGTTCATCATTATGATTAATTTCCTTTTGTTCTATACATTTTTTTGTTCTTATTTCTCATCAGGTCAAACTTTCCTCGAATTTCAAATGTGATCACGATTTGCAAATGAACATACGCATGAACGGACAGCTGACATCGTTTGCTGTTTGTGAACGTGGAAAACAGTTGGATGATGGTATTCTTACGATGGACTGTTTGATGACTCAATGGATGCCCGATTTTTCTCAATTGGAAAACGCACAAGAATTGCGAACGGAACTCTACTTTGTGATCGATCGGTCAGGTGAGATCTGTTTTGTGTTTCCAAGTTGCTTGTTACTTCCCACATAACAAATGTATGCCATACAAGAGCGCTTTGTGTGCCATTTCATAAAAGCTGCCACAATGGAATTTCACTTTTATTCTCGGGTTTAGTCAATTACGCATTGATTGCCTTTTCCAAGGAACTGTGCATATTAGGATTCCTTGGTCGCTGCCCCGGCTTCTGGACCAAAGTCATTGATGGCGCGCTCCAGAGGAAATCCTGTAAAACGGCCAATCGGGGTGCATTCGGCACCCACGGAATCCGAGCATAGTTTATGCAAAAGCTCAAAATATACGTCCGTGTCGTTTAATCTGCGAAACCCGAGTAATAAATTTCTCACGCAAATTGTCAAGTACACCGATTCCGGCGAAATTTGAATTGTTTAACTAGCAATAGTCAATTGGATTAACCGTTCCTGGTTCAAGTCCGGTATTTGTTTTGGTAGGGGAGGACGATCCACTACAAGCAGTTGGTCGCCCCACACGTATATCCGACCGATCCGGCGACCGTGCTCATACCCTTGGTCTTTCCTTCATTCCCATCTTTTATTGCTACTTAAATATTTCCATTCTTCCATCTGTACACTCATTGGATCATTGTGTCATTACGTCCTCCGTCAACTTCACCCTCCACAACAGTCCAGCCTCCGCAATACACATTTTGGCGTTATAATCCCCCCCTTCGATTGGGATGGTTTCCGCGACGTCTTAGGTTCCCATCCCCACAACGATTGTTGTTTTACTTCAGAGGTTTCCAAATTCGTTCCCCACTTTTACCGCCCTTGTTGTTCGAAGTATGAGTCTTTCTTTTTCACGGCTTCCCAACCCCCTAAACCCGAATCCTCTGAATGGTTTAATCATTGATGCGATCGTGCTGTACACTTGAAGCGCCTAACACATTGTCGCTGGTGCCACCCTCCCACTCCCACATCTCACCAGCGCTTCGCATAAGCTAGAAACAAGTGTTCGTCAACTAGACAAAAATCCACGAGCGCTTAGTCCGCTTGAAAGCGGAACGCCTACTTTCAGCCGCCACCGGTAGCCAATATTCCAGCCACTCCCTGTAAATGATGGCGTTGCCCAAAATTCAGTACTTGCGCCTAGCCGCTTCCATTTATTCACTGATGACCTTCTCTTCATTACCTCAATCCACTTTTATCGATTACGCCACTTTCCATCATTTTCCCTTTCTTACTGTATTCTTCACCATCCATGCACCGACATCAATCGTGACCGTTGTGTTGCCAATGTGACTCTAACCTCCGACCTTGAACGTGTCTCTTCCTGAAGCTCCAACAACCATGTTACATTTATTGCTTCCAACAGCTCTCTTCATTAAATCGCCTTGGAACATCATTCATTCTTCCTCAATCTGTTCTTTTGATTCGTCTCTTTTGAGTTCCCAAGAATAGTTTTCTCCTCCGTTTATCTGTTGGTCCTCTGGTTTGGAGTTTCTCCTTCATATATCAGGTTATTTTTCGCGCATGGTAGGAAGTTGGTTTTTTCTGTTGCGCGTCGGGTGTTTCTTCGCCCACGCTCATCTTCCTGCGCTGTGGAAAGCTGCATCTGCGCTGTACGTGAATACTACGGTCACGTGTGGACCATTGGGTCAATGGAACAGGGAAATCATCGAATATATCTCCGTGAATCCCACAACCACGTGCAAGTAGTCTAAGAAATATTTACGACGAGGTTAAAATTCTTTACGTTCCAGGTAAACCAGAGTACCTAGGAGCAACAGAACCAAAGTGAAAATGCTCGAAGTAATTAGATGAAGAACAAGTGTATGAATTACTCTGACTTTTCTGTCTAAAAACCAATTGAGGATGGTCTGTGCAGCCAGCCGAGCAACAGATTCAACATGCTTGATCCAGGACGGATAGTGGGTCAGGTCTATTCCTAGGTAACGAACAGGTCGATCGTTTCAGGTGTCTTTGTTATTAATTGTTAGCGGTGAAGCTCACGGAAAATAGATGGATACTGGGAAGGATGCTGAAGAACAAGGAGGATATCAGCACTTGATAACTTTCAACCTTAGGACGGTCGTATGAATAGCCTAGAAGTGCAATATGGTCTACCTGATACAGACTACCTGTCGAGTTGAAGCGTCATGTCGCTGTGCGGCGCGAACTGTGTCGGAAATCCGCACTAGATAGGAATAAGTTATTGTCCGCACACAGTTGGAGAAGTCTTTCCTCATTATCTGTTCGCTGAACAGGCAAGGCGCACCGCCCACCTAAACAGGCTTCTGAAACACTCAGTTGTCCAGTTTGCACATTGAAATCTCCTGCAACCACTACATTATCAAAGCCTTTACACTTCCGAACAAGAGTGACGAGGTCACCATAAAACTGGTCTTTCTCCATGTCAGCGCTGCGGTCTGTTGGGGCGTATACCAAGGTGACAAATAAACTACGCTCAGCACTACTATCCTTCCGAACACCGACTGATCCCCGCAGCGTCACGGAGTACAAACGACTGTTAACCGAGATCCAGTCAGTCGGGAAGAACCGCTTCACCCTTCGCGCCTAAGACTATTCCTGCACGACGTTGATCTACAGTTTGAGCTGTTTTGTCTCCTGAAGTGTGAAGGAAACACTTTGACCAGACAATTGCCGCAGTTAGTTGAACTACTCTACCCGCATCCTGAATTCGTGTTCCGCCGACGCAACAGACATCAATCGAAAGTGAGTTCACTGTCAGAGCCAAACACGCCTGTTGGTCAGCCTGCATTAAAGTGCGCACATTGAAGGAACCCAGATGCAGAGGCTGACGAGGCTTGAGAAAATGTGAGCTGACAGACTGAAAACCACCTACTACACTACTTGACAATAAACCGTTGCGAGTATCGGGCGTGTTATCAATGGAAATACTATGGGTAGGCAGAGGGGGCAAACAGATTGAGTTGGAGACAGAAGAGACAGGTTGAATAAAAGAGAGGGAACTCTGAGCAGTAGCATACTTATCACTACACACTCCACCTGCGCTCGATGCAATGGACAGCGCGGTCCTGATTATCCTGTGCGACGACCGATGCAGTATGGAATTATTTGTCGGTGCGTAACTCATGAGGATTGATGGACAGGTTCTGCTAGGGAGTCCAGATGCTAAGCAGACGAATTATTAGGGTTCTCAACCAAAGCCTTTGGGACCTGATCGCGAGACAGTGGGTTATAGCTGCATGAAAGCCCACAGACGTGGATCAGTTATTCTTCCACTGGTTTTTCCGACTGAGCTGCTGACTCAGATCAACCCCAGGCTCGGAGGACCAGGAGGTTACTTCGTCAGGGCTCTACCCATTGACCTTCCAGGCATGATTGGATGTTCGGCTTGAGATAAGCCATCCTGTATAGCTCGCTGGATCATGGAGGCACGCAAGCCGTCACACCACATCAAGGTGCAGTCTCGTNGCGTGTTAACAATGGAGATAATATGAGTAGGCAGAAGGGGCAAGCAGATTGGGGCGGAGACAGAAGAGACAGGTTGAATAAAAGAAGGAACTCTGAGCAGTAGCATACTTATCACTACCCACTCCACCTGCGCTCGATGCAATGGACAGCGCAGTCCTGATTATCCTGTGCGACGACCGATGCAGTATGGAATTATTTGTCGGTGCGTAACTCATGAGGATTGATGGACAGGTTCTGCTAGGGAGTCCAGATGCTAAGCAGACGAATTATTAGGGTTCTCAACCAAAGCCTTTGGGACCTGATCGCGAGACAGTGGGTTATAGCTGCATGAAAGCCCACAGACGTGGATCAGTTATTCTTCCACTGGTTTTTCCGACTGAGCTGCTGACTCAGATCAACCCCAGGCTCGGAGGACCAGGAGGTTACTTCGTCAGGGCTCTACCCATTGACCTTCCAGGCATGATTGGATGTTCGGCTTGAGATAAGCCATCCTGTATAGCTCGCTGGATCATGGAGGCACGCAAGCCGTCACACCACATCAAGGTGCAGTCTCGTTGTGAGAGATCGCGAATTAAGAAAGTGTACAGTAATCTTAGGTGAGCTATGTCTCACATTTTCGTGGTTAGATTCCGAAGTCTGTCAACTTGCAAGCTGAAACCGTAAACAGTCGCGATGATGTTATCATCTGTCTAGTCGGGAATGAAGTATTGCTCTCACACAGCTAGATTTTATTCGGTCTGTTCGCTAGGTCAACGTTTTTTTCTTCGCCTTTATAGATCAACTCATCGGCCAGCTTGGAAAGCCGCGCCGGTCTTCAAATGCTCGTGGTCAAACTGGTCTCAGCATCGCACTAAGCACTGGAGCCGAGCGCGCACCATTAGACTGGGATACAGTCAGTAATCCTTTGTGTGGACCTCAGCTGAAGGGTTCTGAAGGTTTCAATAGCAGTCGATTAAAGCGTCGCATTTGTTTATGCGCCCACTGACTGCAACTCTCCTGAAGCCAAAGACGAGTTCTACCGGGACTGATTCCGATTATTTCGAAGTGGGCATTCGGATGCGTGTCTCGTAGGTGACCGTCAACCATGAGTGGAGCGCACGCGGCTCCTGTTCTCAATTACTGGATAGGGGAAACCCATTCTTCCAAATTGGTGTTTGATGATACTACTAACGATCATAAACGCAGGCGCCTTCAGTGGAATTCACAAAATTAGCGGTCGTAATCCCGTATGCTTCGCTTCCTGGCCGGCGCTAAAAGTTTTCGCCTCAATGTGTTCAAGGGTGGCCTAATCAAGTTTATTTTTTACCTTTCTTCAATTTACGGGTGTATGTTGTGTGGAACCGTTGAATTCTACATCGATCTTCTTAACGTTATGATTCTTGGTCGAGCTGAACATTCTCGTTCCACAATTTCCGGTAGTTCAAAATGATTAAAGGCAAATAATAATGCACAGTTTATCGTATCGTTTATTACATTGCTGTTTTGAAGCCCTTAGATCCAAATTTTCTAATCCGATTTGTGTTTCCACCTGAATTATCGCACGGTTAACCCGCCAAGTTGGAAACATCTGTCGCACCAGGTTTCTAACGCACCAACCGTAGTCCGTCAGTGGACTGAATAGGAACATGTTCATGTCTGACGAAGACTAACTGACGAAAATATTTGGTATATATATATATGGCTCACAATTACTTGAGTGTTATATGGGATTAATACGTCTGTGCTTAGGTGATCGCCTTTCGGACCACACCTTTCGCGCACTTACCTTACACTCGGGATGCACTTTACCAAGGTTTTGCTCTCAGTGAAGGTCATCGGTGGTGCATATCCTCCGTGGCACTCTGGGTTCGAAAACGAGTTTTCTAACAGTGCCACCCACTCTCGGCCAAGCGAATCCAAATCATCGAATTAACTGCTTAATACTTGGACTGAATCCTGCACGCATCTTCTCGATTAAAGTTATTGTCGATTTACCGATTGGTTTGCGTGTCTACGTTCGTCTGTTTCTTTCGATTTCGTCCGAGTTTAGGAACTGTCCTTATATCCTCGAGCAAACACTGCATCGGAGATAACATGTGTCGTGCAAGCAAACTTGTTGGATGGACTGTGGTGAAAAAATCTTGTTGAGTTCGATGTGTTGTTGTTAGTACCAAAATTTTCTGATTCACGTTTTAGTCGTTCTCTCTGATTGATTTTCTTTTTCGTTTCATTTTATTTATTTATATTTACTTCGTTCTTGTCATTCGATACCGTTTGAAGGGAGCATGTCCGGAGATCGGATCCAGAAGGCCGCGCAGGCACTACTTTTGTTCCTCAAGAGTATCCCAGTTGGATGCCGTTTTCAAGTTATTGGATTTGGTAGTACATTTGCGACACTGTTTCCTGAGTGAGTTCATCTATAACCTGTCATTATGGTCATACTAACTGTGAGCTGCTTCATCGCTGTTAATCTTGATTATCTCCTAATTACATAACCCATACTTTCACTCGTTGGAGACATGAATTCGAATCCTGCGGTTGTTGCTCACTAGTGATGAGCTCTGATCCAATGTCACTCTGCCTATCGCCGGACTTGAATTTTCAGGTTTGGTTGCCACTTTTGTCCCAAGGTTACTAAGTCATAGTGTCCTCTTTCTGTGACAATGTAGTAGTTACCTGTGTAACAAGTGGGATGTATAAAAAACAGTGAGAGGGTGTAGGTTATTTCTCGTCTTCATAGGTTATTTCTGGTAATTTTCATACTTTTTATGTTTTCGCGGGATATCATGAACTATTCCGAACCATATCACCCAACATATGCAACCGACGGCAGTCCTTATCTCTTGGGCCCCGACTGGAAGGGTAAAAGCGCTAGCCAAAGCCAGAATGGAAGCTAAACTCTTCATCCTCTGTATCACTTCAAAATGCGAGCTCCGCGACGTGTGTAGTCCAACCATCACTGGCGAAAGCACCGTGGAAAGGCAGAACACGGTCAAACGCACACAAAACATGCCCAATCCACCGAATATTACAAAGAGCATTAACCCAAATCAGAAGGCTACAACGATCCTCCCCACTGCTCACTGGGTTTTCCCTCGGGACGCGAGAGATGCTTCGAAGATATCTTTTATCTTCTTTATTAATGAAACAACAATGTACATCAATTGTTGGCCGCGGCCAACAGAGGGCTGCCAAGTGGGGGAGTTGGTCGGCGGTGGGAGAATTCGAACTCGCGAGCTTCACGTCCAAATGCCATGACCTCATCCGTTTGGCCACCGCCGGCCAGTCATTGATTATGTTCAACGGGAATAATCCAGGTCCCAGCTATTGAATAACGTACTACGATTCGCCTTCGTTTCAAACTTCAGGGGACACCAGGGGTGTCGCAGTCCACCGACAGCTGCTTTGACGAATGTGTGGGGCGAGAGAAAATCCCCCAAAAGAGTAACAAGTTATTGCCATCAATACATTAAAATCAGTTTGGTCTTGCAAAAGACTTCCTGTAGGTAGGTGAAACGTTGGAAAACCATTTTTTCCACCGGAAATCAACATTGATATACCAAAGTTGTTGTTACGACTGGTTCATTTGGAGGCGTCCATAACAACGGAAGTTCACGATTACGAGTATAATAGTTCCGCAATATGGAACTACCTCCCTACAGCTATGTGCTAGTGCAGATTCTGCAAACTTTCGACTTTGTTTAGGGGCGATTTACAACACAAACCTAAGATTAGTAAATTTTAAACCATGTTCAAAGTGTCAATCTCACGACATTTCAGCCTGAGGACGCGGTTTCCTATTCTCCCACTGTTGGTCAGTATCTTGACCTCGTAGCCCTCGGCTAGCAACGACCTCCTTGAAAATGATTGTTCCATTACTAAAGGAAATATAGGATACAAAAGTACCACGCTATTATCCGTAGGACTTGTTTTAATGGGGCTTTTAATCGTTCTCAGTGAAATGAAGAACCTCTTGTGTATTACGCAACCAAAAGTCGACGCCATGAACTAGGATCGAACTGTTCAAGACTCGTGTCCACCGTTACTTAGTAGCAGGGCATCTGCCTAGCAAATGCAAGATTGCCGATTCCATTTCGATTCGTGAATACCAGTTTCCCATGCATGCCAACGAGTAATGTCGGTTGCACTTTGTTTTCCCGAACTACTAACGTTGCGTACACTTTTCTCCCTACATCTCCCATGTGAAAATTGTACCTCATCCCGTCCTACGGGAGTGCTTTCTTCTACGAAGCGAGGCGGTATGCAGCACAACACTCAACTCAGCATGGACATCGTCAAAATCGCTTTGTGCAGTTGTTTATTCGTCTTCAGGCATCACCAGTGCATATCTACCGCTGTCCTAACTGAGATCCGAAAACTCGGTTCGCGACTGCCGGTCGAATTCCTTAACGCTAGAGTTATCAGGAATGGTTTGTAACAGTTCGTTTTGTCTCACGATTGAGTACCATATCATTGAGTACTAACGGTTTCTAACGGGTATTCAGGAGTTGTCCATAGCTTCCGTGCTCGTCAGACTTTTTATTGTGATTAGATAATGACCACAGTACAATTAACATACTCCCTAATCTCTGGAACTAACCGCATTGATGGGAGAACCGGCGACTGTCACCCTGAAGTGGCACGGAACGGCAGAACGCTCCAATCCGTCAGAAATGATAACAAGTCATTTGCTAGCTAATTGTTCTTTTCAGCTACCGAGATTGTTGCATCTGAAAATGAAATCGTTGGCCATTGCGGTGGCAGAATTTCAATCTACTTGACTACCGAAGGTTAACCTACAAACTTCGCGTAACCACCATAATATTGATTTGGTAGTTTTGATGTGCATGATGAATAGTTTTGTAAACAGTGTGATCAGTGGACCACGGTTGGCTGTCTTTTGACCATTAGCAGTGAATTTTGTCATCGGTTTATCTACGTTCTGAATATCGTCTTTAAATTTTTGCAGATTTCGAAGCAGTTATGATGATTCGTTTTTTTTCTGTCACCCCAACGCCGTTCATCTTTACTCGCCAATTTGCCCAGACCGGTCGAGTATGACATCAACAGTGTTCGACGAGCTTTGGATTATCAGCGCGGCCTAAACGCAGATATGGGCGGCACAGAAGTTCTCCCTGCTTTGCGCGAGGCTTTTCGACCCCCGCTAACTGGCGCTGGTTGGTACAGGCAAATCATCTTTCTGACCGACGGAGATGTTGGCAATGCTGACGAGGTAATCACGTGATTGTCGTCTCACTGACTTTTTCTCTGCATTGCTGTGACACGTCCGCCTTGAGACCGAAATGTCCGGAATAGACGGGATTTAGATCGGAAACGGGCTAGCAAGGTCACTTCTGATAGTGAGTTCAGGTAACATGGAAGTTCTGCGCGGGACTATGCGTGAATCATGCCATAGCTGAAGAAAGAAAACTGCAAGAACAAGAGAAAAAAGAATACAGAATTCACCACACATGGTAACTCCTGCATCATCGGGTCATTTCTTGTCCATTTTAAAAGTGATCTAGGAAATTAAGACAATAAATTAAGTTAACCACTGAATTTTAAGAAGATGTCAGTAGAACGCTACGCTGACGAGCTTTTTGTTGCTCTTTGGGTGCCTTTTCGACCAACCGACTTGTTCTGTGCTATGGTTGGCGTTTCTTGATTTCCGTAGTTTACACGATTGGGGGTTTGTTTTGATAATTTTTTTCTTTGCATTTGAGTTATTTGATTCCTGTGAATAATCAGTGTGATCAGGAGCGAGTGTCTCAGGCTCCGAATCGGCTGTTCGCCTTGAGCAATTCCCCAAGTCCTTCCAAAAGACCGGCGTCTTCTTAGAAAGTCCTACGCATTGCCTTCTCGTGGCGGTGTTTTCATGAAAACGCAATAATGAAGGTGGATGCCGGACCCCCTCCACCGGTTAGTCTTAGTGAGATGGTCGATCTCTGATGCCAAACCAACCACGGGAGTTGCTTGAAGCATTTGTAGGGAAAGGTTGTACTGGGCATCCAGGATGTCTAGCCCCATCCAATGGACATGTGAACTGAGCAATCAGTCACCGATTCCCAGGGGATTGTGGGATACCCAGATCGTCCTTCTGGCTTGTGGGTTAGACCATTTTGGTCAGAGGCTCGGGGTAGGTTGCCTTAGATCAACCGTCTGCTTCGGTCTGAGCAACCGGGTAATACCAGGATCGCAGAGGGATTATGAATTCGGATGGATAGACGATTATTTGGAGGTGTAGAACGAAATAACTATCATGTGTGATAAATTCTGCATTTTGTTTTCTCTTCTTCCTTCTTCCTCGCTCATTGTTTCCAGTCTTTGCCTTAGTTACGATGGTACATAATCTGTATTCAGATTTGGGCAAAGAACAACAACAGTGGGCGAGAAAAAGGGAAGAAAAAATGGACATTGCGTGGGGATCACCATCACGTGATCGGTTGTCCATCTGCGCACGGTTGTAAGGAAATAAAATAATGAATTAAAAAGTTACCAACTGATTAGAAAGATATAGTTAAAATTCTTTTGTTCCGTTTCGTATGCTTCATCGATCAACTGACCTTTTCTGTGAAATGGTCTGCCCGCCTCACGTGATTGGTCGTATTATGGAAATTTCATATTGTAGAACTGTGCACATTGTTTCGTTTTGTTTTCTTCGTGTTTTGTTTTTTTCCTTAGCTATGATTCTGTTTGTATTAAACCTGTGAATAGGTCTGTGCCAAATATGTATAACAAGGATTTTTGTTTTCAAGAACCTGTTTCACACGAAGATATATTACCCCAATTTTCTCGGATGCACACGATCAGTTTTTTCGTTATTGTCTCTCGTCCGGTATGTGTATGTGATGCATTCCTGTTCAGTCATTCCCATGTTTGTGTACTCTAGAATCGCGAATAAATCTTAAGTTAATGTAAGTCTCATGAGGTGATTTGTCGGATGTTTTTCGTCGACCAGACAACGGTAACCTTCAGAAACAAAACTCACCTTCCGCTTTTTGAAGACATTAGCTTTGCCTGACCGACGAAGAATGTCTACCAATCACCGTGTTCATCCTAAGTGGAATTATCACTCTTCTTCTCAGTAGTATATTTCGCATGCGGATGGATGAACAAAATTTCACCGGAAGCATACGGTTATTGAAAGGAGCGCACTAGTATAGGGACGGTTGGACAGAAGAATACCGGGTACGGATACCTAAAGAGCGGGAATAACTGCGAAACCGGTTATGCTTCCGGGGAAATTTTGTTCATCCATCCGTATGCGAAGTATACTACTGAGAATAAAAACCAATACTTTCGGGCCTTGTGTTCCCTTTCTTGCATGGCCGACGAAAATCCTTCCACGAATCAGCATGTAATTCTTAAATGGACTTACCATCCATTCACGCTTCTAACGATTCAAATCAGATTCTAGTCAGGAGTTATCGTTCATTCGCGGCGTCCTCATAGTTTAGATGCAATTCTGGTGTATGTATGGCATATGTTTGAACGTCAGTCGTGCGTCGCTTCGCCTATCGAGACGTAGGATGACCGGTTAGGAACCGTTTGGAAAATCCCTTGATTCGTCAAACGCGATTGAAGTGGAAAGAACAAGACAAAAGCAACACAATGGACTAGCTCCCTTCAAAATAGCCTTAAAATGTTGGATGTTCTAGTAGTCGTTTGTAAATAACTTGCAAATCGAATGTCCTACTATGCACTTCTGCGAATTAATACAAAGCTTATTGCAAAGAACTGTTCATTAAGGCGGATAAGTTAGTTATGACGTTGTCATTGTTGCTTTTTCCCTCTCCAAATAAATCCCTCTGTGTAGCTGATTTTTATCGTCGTCTTCCCATGTTTTATTCTTGTTTCCTTCACAATTTCATATTTTGTGTGTCAGGTGATCGGTCTTGTGAGATCGAACGTGCACCAAGCTCGTTTGTTCTCTATAGGACTGGGCATGGGCGCGAGTACTTATTTGGTCGAAGGAGTTTCTCGAGCAGGTCGTGGAGTATCTTCCTTCATACGCGACAAGTAAGTGGTCGATCCTGTGTTGTTTCAAAGCCATCGGTGTTCTATGCAAAAATTGCTAATGGCTTTTTTTAACACCACTTCAAATGCAGCCCTGTCTACTAAGCGGTAACGGAGCGGAGACCTGGGTTGACTGGTTGAGATCGATTCAAACCATTGCTGAATCCACGGTTGTTTAGCAAGAACCTGGTGCGGTCAACCGTGCCCGATGAATGTCGTCGTCGTTACTTTTATTATTATTATTATCATTGTTACTACTACTTCTATCCCGTAACGTTTATTCATCTCACAGGCAAGCTGTTTGTTTTGTCATTCCAAAACTTTGTGCTGTCCTTGCTCTAATTTAAACAAACCGCAATGGAATATTCACTAAAGGTTGCACACGGCACTTGATCGGCTTGGTCTAACTCATCAGTTAATTTTGGTCATTTATCAACATGTTGGTCAACGGCGATTTTTATCGCCTGGCTTGATAATTTTCGCTGTTCTATGTCACTTCAAAGCCCAATTTGTATTGTATTGTATTTTATTGTATGGACTTTTCCGTACAAAAAAGTGCTGCATTTCAATCACCACCACATCAAGTTGCAGTCTGGTTGTGGCAGTCGGTTGCGTCGTGGTCACGGTTTGTCAAAGTGCGTACTAAGTAGGGGACAGTTGGAATTCCTGTATATATTGATTCTGGAGGGCATGGAACGAATGGCGGATCGCGTTGAAATATAAGAGTGGCACTTTGAAAGATTGTTGTACAGTTCGATGTTACCAGTTCTCCGTTACAGTGCCGTGAATCCAAAGGGTCTTAGGTTGTGTCTCGCTCATGCTGTGTGCATGAACTAAAAGACGATGCAAAGATTGGGTATCCTTGAACACGTAGATCTTACTCGAAGTTCATTCTATCCTCCAGGATAGAATGGGTGACAAGAATTGTCTCAGGTAGATGATAAAGGTGCTACAGTATATGAGTTACATCGCCACAGTTCATCACAGGATCGTATTTCACTTTTTGGATAAGTCCAGGTACTTGGATTAAGATGAATATATTCGTCATTCAAATTAATCTTCACGTCTGACTCACACGTGCACACAGACACACGATTACAAGGTTGTATAAAACTGGAATAGACCTCGCTCATGCGTCTTGTGTCGCTCGGACATGCAATATCGTTGACTGATCATAGACGCAATGTGTGTCTGAGCCACAAAGCCTAACTAGCCTGTGTAGTTGTAAAAGCAAGCGTCGTCTCTCATACCACCAAAATTGGCCGACTATGATGCAGTCCGAAACCGCCTGTGTAGGTCCACTCCCTTTTCCCCTTGGATATTCACTCTTATATAAACGTTTAACTCTGGGGAAAAGGCAGCGGTCAGTGAGGCTTGCCTTGCTGTTTAACGCTGAACGATGATGATGATGATGATGATGATGATGATGGTGATGATGATGGTGATGATGATGATGATAGTCCGAACCTTTCAGTCTGTATGCATTATTGTAGTTTGCATATCCCTTTGTGCAATAATGGTTCCATTACTGGTAATAATAATGCTATTCGCATGACCATGATCCAGCTCACGATTCTGGATGATGAGATATCGACGTCTTCATAATATATCTCAAGTGTCAGAAAGTTCTCCTTGTTGCAGGTAAACATTAGTGTAGCCGTGTGTCTGAGTTAATTACATTTGAACTGTACTGCAGATTAAGAAAACAGGGTTTCAACTAGCCTTATTCAACTGATCGTTTTGAGATGCCGCAATTTAATTGTTCATTCGTATTTTTCACCCAGTAACGAAGTCCGGACTGCAACGATGAAAATCTTGAAATCCGCTCTACAACCACGTGCGCAGAACGTTCGCATCCGATGGGACGTAAAAGCACAAAATGACGATGGCACGTTGTCTCCGATTGAAATCATCCCGGTGCCCCACGAAATTCCGCCAATTTTCTACGGATGTTTCACGACTGTCTATGGTTTATTCAGACATGGTATGCTTTTCTAAAAACGAGTCAGTCAGTCCCTCTTGTGTGTGTGCATCGTGTACATTGTTTAGACAGACGCGCACTGTTACTCTTAGGAACTGTATATCGTAGACTAGGAACATTCGGCTTTTGTTCAAAGGTGTGATGTAGAAGCTCAAGGTTTTTAATGTTCTACTCTGTGCTGAGGATGCTCGGCCGCCTTCTGTATTCAACCATCGATGTCTTCAAACTATTGCTTGAGTCTGGTGGGGGACATCGAATAAGCAGCAACGACGCGCATCGTCATGTGTTGGGTGTAGATATTCGTTCTTTGACCGAGACGGTCGCTGCATATCGCCTTCGTTGACTTGGATGTTCCGCCTATATTTGCTCTTTGTTCATCGTCGCACTTTTTCCCCGTGTACTGGAAAAAGCTGTACGAAGCGATCCAGTGGTCAGGTTATGACTCGGCTTAGAGGTATGAATAAATTAACCTTAGTTTTGGCATCGGTTGGTTTTTCGCGCCTTCCTAGTTATAGTCCAAGAGATAAGGATTATCTTTGCTCCGAGCTCTGGTCGTGGTAGGTCATTTAAGTTGGTAGTTTGCGTGCCCCTTGGGATGCCTTCTATCTCTTTGGTCTCTGATGGGTACTCAGCAGTCATTTGTGACCCAAAGAAGCTGGTGCATGCGTCAACGGCCAAATTGCTCGACAGGCGGTCTAATTCAGATCGAGGTTAACCGAAATGCAAGATCATTAAGGTGGCAGTGTTCAGTATAAGGAGGTCGGTAGCCTCTGAATGGGCGGATGAGATCTACTATACTATCAGATGGTTGTAAAAGAAATATATCACACTGTCTGGGCTACGCAGGTTCCTCAGCTGGACGGTGAACGATCTTCCGCCGGCAACTATGCATCAGTGTGCCTTGTAACCCGCAGTTAATTGTACAAAGGCTAGAGGTGCGCCCTCGAATAAAAAGTTCCAGTATCGCCGGGGTCGACTGTTATACCGACTGCCCATGAAGCTCCATAACCATGTCTTCTACTTGCTGTCATCTATTCTGCGAGCTCTTTGGGAAATGATGCGCCTTGCCGCTCTCCTGTGGTCAGGGTGTCAAGAACGCGAACCGGATCCCTCTACATTCCCCACTATTCAATTGGATAAGGAATATTCAGTATCGCGAATGAAACCACTTGGTTTACATGCCTTTTATTTTTCTTCTGCATATTTTTATTGCCAATGCGTTGCTAGGTGGGCGTACAAGGCAAGCGTAACGACTGCGATTAGTCACAACAGGAGAAAAAATGGTTCCAAATCCCTGCCGGACTGTTTCCGGCAAATAGTCGAGCGTAAAGTGGGCAAACTTCAACCGGGGTCCCTTCAGATCTTTATATTCCAAAATTTTGACAAACAACAAAATTACGGTAAATTTTAGAAGTAGATTGTAATTCCTTGAAAATTCCCACTGAGCACATTAGGATAAAAACAAGTTGTAATTATAAAATTCGCCCGAGGTAACAAGCATGTATGGTGAGATAAAACAAAACAGGCGCAATTTCGAAAAGTTCAGTTGTGATCAGACGATCACTTAATGGTCTGTTTCAAACCCGTTTAGACGAAATAATTAGAATACCATCTTTCAGCGAGGAATTCATCGTATGGTATTCATGTCCAACTTACCATTACCAAATCATGTCAGGCGTTTGACTCACAGTCGCTCGTCCCGGATTAGCTTTCCCCTGTGCACTGGATATGCACTTTCGGTCACTTTCAACAAGGATAAAACAGTTGTACGGGGTGGTTCCATTTTTTCTCTAAGATTCGCCCTAACATGGATAGGCCATTTCATATACTATTCAACTGGCTACTCACGTCAACACCATATTTCCGAATGTTTTGCTGGGCAAATATCACATGGCGTTCGTTTGTCGAGGTGGATATTTGTGTGACTTGAGAGGCGCGCTCCAAATGTGCCAATCATACAGAAATTTTGGAATGTACTCATTTCGTTTTTCACACAATTTCTTAGAGGTTGACTTAATTCCCCCAGGATTTCGATGCATTTTTCTCCTGTTTGTTCCACGTCGTTTTTTCTTCACTTTTGCGCTCGAAGTTGACGCCCCACTGACCGGTGAGGTCATTTTGGAGTGTGATGTGTTGTCAACACACCAGGAATTTCGAATCGACTTGGCTGAGGTGATGAAGCGCCACATTCCATCCGGTAGTGTGGATCCTGACAGTGTGAACGTAGCTGATCTTCCACTGCATCGTTTAGCTGGAAAGTGTCAGCTGAACGAATTGGGTGACAAGCACAAAGCTTTGATCATGCAACATCATTCGAGTCTGGGACTTAAAGAGAAGGATGAAGATCTGGCTGTGACCGAGATTCGTACGAAGTTGGAGCGTCTCTCCTGTTCCATCAATGTGATCTGCCCCGTAACAGCATTCATTGGAGTGGATCCCGTCAAAAAGGGTATGTATTTAATGCTGTCCATAGTGGTCACAGAAATTTTGCGAGTAAAACTCATCGTGATGATGACATTTGTACGCATAGTTTTACAATTATGTATATAAAGTGGCTGAGGTACGCTGATCATACGTTGATGGTATTTGGAACATGAGGATCGTTTCTGTTAAAAAAGGCATAGGACGCATTTGATGTGAAATCGATGGACGAAGTGGAACTCTACACTCCGTTCGGTATTCATTTGTTCTTACCGTTGCATTACCGTCCTTCTTAGGTGTGTTTGCTCCCTTCTTTGTCGGACAGCCGAGGTCTACCGAATAACTTGTTTTTCACGAGTGCTTCGAGGACAGAAGCTACTGATTGCATTTCAAAATAGCTTCCGCAACTGGAAGTGGTGATATTTTGTTCATTCTTCGCTCCATTTCTGTTCCTCACGATCCTGTATACAGAACCCATCCCACAAACCACAACCTGTACGAGGTAAGTGATTCAGTGCAAATTGATACGTTCTATGTCGAACTGGTCGAACCGTTTTTCGCTCACATATTCAGAATATCAAGTGTGTTCTGCCACTTCTAGACATTATCCAGGTTAGAATAGAGACATACTTTGATGAACTTGCATCCATTAAGTAATTTTACAGTTACCTTCCACGGTATGCCCGTATGTTTTCTGTTGTTGACCGATCAGCTGGAATAGTTCTCCCTCCCTAAGTGTTTAGTCGGAAGGGAATACATCGATACCATTGATTGACGGGAGCTTCTCAGGTTTCTGGTTGTCGTCGAAATCCTGGTCAGTAATCCGAATTCGAAGCCGATTACAGAGAGTCGATTGTGCTCAGCTATACGAGGAATCAATCGGCACTAGCTCGTGTGTCGTTCAGAGGCCGTCCCAGCAGTTCGGAAAACAGTGAAATTCAGCTTCATTGCTCACGCGTCATTCTTCCGTTTTCTGTCGTTCCTTGTCTCATACTCCCGTTGTGCGCACATATTCACATTGAAGGGACTGCGAGTTCACACTATATGCGTGTACTAGCAGATATCAACATAGGCACTTCCGTTCGCGAATGCCATATCTGATTTTCAAACTCCCTGTCACGTGACAAACACTCGTTTGCTTCGTCGATTTAGACTCACGGTTCACAATCGTTCGACATCCGCAAACACGCATCATTAAATGACGTTTTCAATGAGCAGTTGTTCTGCGCTTTGCATTAGTGGATCACAACAAACCTTTTGACACTTCCTGATGTTCTGGTCCCGACTGCTGTCCATTTGCTCCCATCTTCATCAAAGTCGATTTCTTTTTCTCTCGAACTATCATGAATGAATGATGACGTTTCCGTATTTCTGCCTAGTCTCTTCTTGTTTTTGAAAGTCAAAAATGTATTTAATCAATGTGACGACATTTATGATTTCCCTGTTTTTGGTTTGATTTTAACTAAATCGCCTCTGTCCGTGGGATACGGCAGCTGTTTGATAACATTGGTTCGAATAGCTGCAATTTAGAGCAGAGCTGCATGCTACTGGGCGCGTCCCTGGGTTGCGACTAAATAAACGGTCACCATCCCGATGGTTAGCTGTGAATAAGTTAGGCTCAGGCCCGTCGAATAAGCGGCCGCGGACAAGCAGCGGTGATGCCCAGGGCGTGGTGGATTTATTCCGTGGAAAGCGTTCTGTCGGAAAAGTTCTACGAGAGCTCGCTGGTGACACTGTGACGTGGCGCGTGTGGCCCGCCAACCAAATAAGGCCATTCATTGTCCTCTGTGGTGTTTCACTGACCCGATAAGGTTTTCCAGAAGAAACGTATGAATCGATCAACTAGTTACCGGCTCGTCCGGAATGACTACTGCCTTGCATAAAGCGCTGGACCGCGCAAAGACTAGAGGTGCATCCTACTCTGGGTCATTCGACTGAGTAGTACTCGATTTCCTTACATTCGTCGGGAACTGCAATCGGCCATGCTGGTAATAATGTCGCTAGAATGAGTCTTATCCCTGGTCCGTCAAGTTCTCCCTCAGATAGCATTCACATCTCACCGAACCCCCTTCCGCAGGCTGATGCACTTCTTAGTCCACGATGTTCCTTCAGGTTGGCCACATCCAATGTGCAAACACTGATATGTGTAGGCCAACAGCAGCGTTTAGCTCGTGCATTGGAGACGTTAGCCATCAATGTGTGTTGTATCCAGAGATGCGCATTCAAGACTCTAACTGTTATCCGACTGGCATCCCCATCTAATACGTCTGTGAAGTTTCATCTGCATC
This sequence comes from Fasciolopsis buskii, assembly GCA_008360955.1. Lineage (NCBI taxonomy): Eukaryota > Metazoa > Platyhelminthes > Trematoda > Plagiorchiida > Fasciolidae > Fasciolopsis > Fasciolopsis buskii. The sequence goes on from LUCM01008349.1 coordinate 42,405, forward strand.
TTCCTGGGGACCTTGAGGCTTGGTTTATGGTTTTGCTGGTTTTGGTGTGGCTTTTAGTGTGAGGGTTGAGGCTGCACTGCTTGACCGGATCCCAATCGACAACAAATCCGCCTACTGAGACGGAGATCCTCAAGGAAATCCAAGCCTTAGGACGTCATAAAGCACCGGGATCCGATAGCCTTTCCCCAGTTCTATTTGCAGATGAGGAAATGAAACTGGAAGGAGAACTTCAGTTTTTGTTGCCGAAAATCTTATGTTCCGAGGAATTCTCCTCGTGGGGAGGGAATCGATTGTTGTGCAGTGACTGCGTTAATCATAGGTATATTGGCCTAGTCTCTGTAGTGTTGGATTTTCTTTCGTCCGTCATTCGTCTTTGAAGGGCAGATTGGCCAGGAACGGACTGAATTTCGCGTTAGTCATGGATGCATCGATCAAACTTTCGTCCTCCAACAACTGTTGGAGCACCGTTTTACATTTCAGAGGCCAACCATCATCGTGTTCTTAGACATTCGCCCAGCCTTTGACTCTATCAATAGGTTTGCACCATGGTACTGTTTGTTGAGGAATGGAATACCTGAGAAGTATATGTCGGTCCTCACAGGGTTGCACCGTCGGACTAAGGTTTGTGGCCAGCTTTAGCCACCCTTCATCATATCTAGTGGAGTGCGGCGAGCTTGCCCTATATTTCGCACTCAACGGTTTGTAGTCTTCTAGGTGGCGGAGTTGAACTTCTCTCAGGGAACAGAGTTTTTGACTTGGAGTATGCCGGTGATTTTGCCTTGCTGAGTGACTTTCCACGCGCAGTTTAACACGCCTTAGACCGCTTGGTGATTGAGGTATGCAGGCGGGGCATGTGCTTTGCGCCTTCAATATGCAAGGTGCTTTCTCAAGACTGTTAGGATCCTGTGTCTGCACTCACTCTTTATAGTGATCGGTCGGTTACTCAGTGGCCTTTTTGTAGTTCTCGCCTTTTTCAAATGAAATCCGAAAGCAATCAACAAATCACAAAATTTGTTCGGTGGAAACACAAGAAAGTATATGTTAGTTCGAACTCTATTCTGAAATGTGCAGAAAATCTGCACCCACGACCCAGTACAGAGAGAAGATTTCATAAAGCGGACGTTGTTAGCCAACGGTTATTCGAAAACATTTCATCGAACAGCATCCGAGCCAGAGAACGCTACGTGAAAAACCGGTCACCGTAAAAAAGATGCAAGGTTTTGCTGCCTTACCATTTAAAAGTGAGCATTTGTTTAAGCGGACTAATCGGAATTTTAAATTGGTCGTCAGACATACGTAGGCAACAGCATAGTTACGTCTACTACAAGCAACGAAAAGGTTCAGCTTCTCGAATCACTCAAGCTGTCTTGTTGATCCTAGTGCCTTACACATTGTCTGTCAGTTCACTTGCAATTGAGGTGACACATTTGTAGGCAAAACGGATCGCTGCTCTACTCTGGGAGTATTAGAGCACATTGCTAAATCGTTGTCAAAATCGTTGACGTAATCATCTGTGACCTCGTGTGCCGAGACAAAATCTCCGACCTCTTCGACCACGAAGCACCTGGTCGTATCGGGCCACAAAGTTAACATAGCCCAATCTTTCAACCTACTAGTGCGCAATACAAACGCCACATCACTGGAATTCAGTGTGGCTGTGCTCATCAGCGTGCATAAGTCAGCGCGTTGCGCACGAAAACCGTGGATCGTGAGTATCAGTCTACCTTGACGTTTACCCGCACGACCTTCTTCCGCCTTTCACCCCGCTTTATCTAGCTCAATCCACTATATTCTTCACAGTTTGCTGTGTACAAATCGTATTATTTTGCGTTCAAGATCGAGAAGACTAAACAAAATCCTTGCTTTTCGTGACGTGTCTTTTTCACTTTGACAAATTGGATGAAGGGGACTTAATGCTTTAAACAAAAAAGTCCTTAGTTTGTCTTTATTGATTATTTTGTATCCTTTTGTCCAATTGCTGCGAAATTCTGTTTGTATGTTGTTGTGTTGGCACCATACTTGTCTTCAAACTGATGATATATATAATTATATAAATTGTAAGTAGTATCTGGATGGGTGAACAAAATTTACCCGAGAGCACGCGACCGGTTTCGCGGTTACTGTCGCTCGTCAGGTATGCGTACCGGGTACTCTCGTGTCCAAACCTCCTTATACTTGTACACTCCGAATTGGTATGTCTCTCTAAAATCGAATTTGTAGCATCAGGAGTGCGTATGGAAGCTCTTCGTCGAAGTGTCCACAGAAGAAATACAACTGTTATTCGTTGACAATTCTTTTTCATGTTAGTCCATATAGAATCCTTCTTCTCTCTTTTTACTAGAACCGTGAAATCACGCTGCTCTTCACTGCCAATGATGTTATGCACGAGATTGTTCCCCTTGATTGTTCATTATCATCCTACCCTTTGGTGATTGTCTCTAATCTTTGATACTCTGCTGAGTCTTCGGGCCTCCAGAACTCGAGTCCTATTGGCTCTGGCATCTGCTCGCTTTATCACAGTCATGCCCAGTGTGTGTAATAAAAACAGCCGAAGCAACTAATCCAGTACAATTGAGTCAAGCTTACTAGGATAACACAAAATGAAAAGGGTTCACCAAGTTGTGGCGATTAAGAGCCATTCTTTTATCTTGTTGAGCCGAGATTTATAATCTTAATGTCCCGCCAAAACTGTATTGGGAGAGGTGAAGAAATAGAATCGAATAGACGAAACAATGAATCGGAAAAGGGCGCCTGGTCACAGCAATTACGATCCCCTCCTGATGTCAAACTGGATAACGTTTTTTTTTTCGTCCGTTTGCATCTGGTTCTGGCGCATTTGGGTTGAACGCGTTGAAGAGTCAATGCAAAATTGATTGTTTGCACTCGTGATGATAACTGTGTCTTGCTTATCTTCGCTTCGGTCACTATAAACTACCTTCCGGTATGTGCAATGCGTCTCCTCTTCGTTCTACCTCCGAAAACCAATCGCTCATTCGGCAGTAACACACACGGTCACAGCCCCGGTCTTGAATTGACGACTCAAACTTCTTTCCGTGCGTGAAGATTGCAGCGGTGCTAGCGTGTTTTGGTCGATCTCGTTAATTTCTCCTCCAGAATGAGCACTCTGTTGCCCTAATCGGACCTCATACTACGTAGAAAAATCTTGCCTTTCAGTATGCCTAGTCTTAGGTAAGTGTGCAACGGCTTCCCTGTTGAGTTATCTTAACAATCCAGTGATCAGAGACACGAAGTGGTTTGTGCGATGTGTACACGCTTATTATACGCAATATACTGGTTAATTCATCAGCCTACCAAATTTCACTATCCTGGACTGCTCAGTTCGATTTCACAGTAGCCGTTGAGAAACCGGTTGGACCTAATAGGATTTGGCTCGCCACACTTTTAAGCCTGTTCCTCAAACACAACTGAACAACGTAAACGTCTTTTTTCTATATTTATCGATCATATGAATTCTCGATTGACGAACGAACAGTTCATTTTTTTTTGCATTACCATACTTTTTTGTCGAACCTTAGTTTGAAATTCCAATTGTTTGTTTTCAGCCTCGTACACCCTGTGTGCTATTGTAAGTCGTCCTTTTCCCGTAGAGTTTATATGTTTAACTTGGTAATAACACAACTAAACAAAAGTTTCCTAATAGTTCATTCTATTTGCTTCTTATAGTCTGCATTTAGCATAATTTTCAAAGCTTGACAGTTTTTACTTCTCCATGAAACGCGAAAGTTTACCCCCGGCCAACCGTTGTATGATGTTTGGCTCGCTCCAACGACTGACAACGAAGCGATCGAATCCGCTTTTTCACGTTCTAATGCCACGATGTTCACCATCATGGGTCTGAAGCGATATTCACATCTTGAAATGTACTCCTAGCATGGCATAAGTTTCTTGTGGTCTGAAACCGTGCAAATATCTTTCTTAGATTCTATTTCACACAGTCTCATCAGAACATATTTCCACACGTTTTTTTTGTCCGCTTGTTAACTTTTCGGTCACAAATTCCGGTGTGTTATCTTGGTTCGAATGTGAAATCTGCAATGTTGGGGCCATTCAAATCTACCGGTAGACGTCACACCGTGGTCAATCATTCAGTAGAACTTTGAATTCTCGATAAGGAGCTCCGAGATTAATTGCACATTCATAGGTAACATGAATTGTATTAATATGAAATTTGTCAATTATATTCAGCCCTACCATTCGACTTCTTCGAATATGACTTAATTCGCTAGTTTCAGTCAGGATTATGGGCACAGTGCATTTCGTAACTGTTGTGGACTGTTACTTTCCATCCACTGTGGCCTGTTAATGCTGTGGAACCACCTACCGATCGGTAAGGCATACGGATTATTATTATTATTATTATTATTATTATTATTATTACCAATATCATATGCACACGCATACACTTGGGCACACGTCGTGCTGCTTTTGTTCGTGTTACCACAAACGATCTTCGCTGAACAGTCGGCGTGTTTGGGAGTAGGGCTTTTTCAGTACATCCGTTCCGTATGATTGCTGTGTGTCTGTGCGTGGCAAGGGTATCCTCAAATATCCTCAAATGTCCTTGGTACTTTGGGAACCGGCGATCGTGATCTCGATACTTAGAAGAGTCTAAGACCAGATTGAAAATTCAGTCAACCTAACATGGGGACTTTCTTTGATGCTATGCTCTGTTCACGTGTTCAAAGAACTTCCGATTATATTCTGTTCACCGATTCGTGTACATTAAATTTGAAATCGAATTAGATCGTGTAGTTGGCCAGTTTCATATCAGCGACTGCTGCTTTCGTTTTTATCGTTTTCTTCATTGGTTTTTGTTTTCGACTATCACGCGTTTTATTGTATACTTCAGTTCTCGGTGGCCCCTTTGACTTACTGCGCCAATCGGTGGAACCGGCAACCATAACCGTAATATTCGGAATGGTTTCCGAAACACATACAACGAATCTCAACAGATCAGGAATGAAAACCGGTTGGTAGAAGGCAAATTGTCGTTTACAAGCAAAATTGATAAGATATAGCGGTGGATTTTGAGATGACAACAGTTTATACCACGCGAACACATCGGTACTCCTACTGATCACAGATGCATGAGATCTGTAAATCTATTCATTTGGACCAACAAATCCACGACACCTCAACAAATGTTGATCCCACCGAAGGCGGGCAGACAGTCAGCATCGCGGTGTCCCGCCAAGGATTCTATTATCACCAATGAAGTACTTCGAGGATTTGTGAAATATTGCACCATGTACTGCCTGCATGCAACCTGACATAGTTTGGAATTGTCGACAGTGCATATTGGCCGCAGTCAAATGAAATGAACATTAGATTCACTAAGCTACGTCATATGACACTTATCCGTCACGGGTCTTTACACGACTTCAGGCGTTTACTCTCAGTAATCGATTTTACAAGGGTGACTTCCATACAGGATAGCCAATTCTCCATGAAATAAGAGACCAATAAATTTAACGCTACAAATGATTAGATAAACGTGCAAGCCAATCAATACCTTTTAATCAGCACGACCGAATGATGTCGAACGCGTGGATTGATCGAACGCGGATTGAACGTGTGCGGTTACTTGATAGACTCAGTTCGCGCGTTGAGTTTTGTCCACGATTGATATCAACCAACCTGGTAGTAAATTTAAACGATTGACTCGATTTCATCTCACAATTCCTCGTTTTGGTTGCACTCTTTCCTACTCCAATCGCATGGTTTCTCATCCGTATTTGATTAGTTTATGGATTGAGTATTGATTTTTACCATTGTTCTATCTGTTCGCTGCTGTATGGCATCTGCTCATCGAAAATAGTGCCGAAGTTAAACTCAGATTATCTTGGCGAGTCTTATGACAGCTTATTCGTGTCTCTTGGTGTACCGGGTCATCACTTTTTGAGCATGCGTGATGAATGCCGAATTTTGTATTAGTCTGCACGGACTGAAAATCCAAGTCTCATGCTTCCTCCATTGGGTCAGATTACGAAAAAATCTAAGGTTTAATTATTTTGATGTCTTAATCTTTATATATATATATACATATATATATATATGATAGCAGATTAAAGAATAATGTTCTTTCTCGTGGCTCAAGTTCAACAGGATGGCATTGGTCTGTTCGCTGAGCTGGGCAATTTGATCACAAACGTTTCATCACCTGTCAAGGTGACTTCGTCAGTGCAAAATCAAAGCACTGGTTGTCTATTCATTCATTCAAATATATTCGGACGGACCGAGGGGATTGGGTTAGAGTACTTTTGCATTGTTTTTGTGGAAGAGAACACGAATGGCTTGGTAAAAGTTTGTTTGCATGTGTGCACGTAGACAACCATTCGATGTGTCGGACTTGGGGATGCTCACTGATCAATGTTTGCTTATCTTTTTTTATCGTCCCATGGCTAACCACCCGTGTCTGTTCGCAACCGTATTTGGAGCAGATGAAGTATACGAATGTTGGGAACGGCAGGCCGTTGTGCTTTTTTCTAGGCTGATATCGATTTCTTGAAATTGGTAATGAAGCTGCTGAATCGAATTTTTTTTAGCAATGTCTGCTGGTCGTTTTGCATCTGAAGGCCCTCCCTTTGGTTCCTGTGGTGAGTCAGATATTGCTGAGTGCTAGTGAATTTCATTATTTGATTTGTTTAGTAACATATGTGCAAATATTTCATTGCTACTACAAATCTTTTGGTGTAATTTGTTGTCCGTTGAATAACTGATTTGTGAGTTTGCAAATGGTCCTGCTCCAGTTTGTGTATTGGTCCGGGTTGTGTCACCGAGGTGCATGTTAGGATGTTCTCGTGTAATTTTGTTCCCTTTTTTCTGGCTAACGTGATTGTTTTATTCTGGGACTGGCTTGGATATCGCAATATTCCGGTGGAAGTTGTATGTCCTCATTGTGACACACGGCTTCGAATGGGTCATAGTTTGCAAGATCGTTATGTCCGTGATATCAAAAATCGAAAAGTCAAACCAACATGTCCTCAACTGTGTTAGGTTGTTAAAAAAACAAATAGTAAGTCTATTTACATTGTCTATGGTTCCCGGTCCTAGGGCGTTTCGTTTATTTCCTTCATTTTGT